>JAQZBX010063603.1:0-16660 GCA_029593785.1 Cabassous unicinctus | reverse complement strand
ACTAGTTTAGATCTAGGAGGGTACTGGAAAGATAAAGAAGCCAAAGAAAAACCTTGAGTTTCTCTCCACTGTGGCTGGAAATGGCACATATACCCTGCCCTCAGGGCAAGTAGCCTTGGTGGAGCCCCTGGTGTGCTGCTGCCAATGGAGTGGGAGGGGGCATTCCCTGGGAGGAAGAGGGGTTTGACAGAGGGTGGAGGGTGGTTTATTTGTGGTGAGTTTGGCCAGCTAAGCCCCCTTTGAATCTCAGAAGGGACCCCAACCTGATGGGGAAAGGATAGAGGAGATCTACTCAGGCAGGCTGTCACACCCAGCTGCCCAGGGAGAGAGTGGAACTAGATTAGAGAGGGGACAGGGAAAGGCACCTAATCAGCAGGACTCTAACAAACTGTAGATGTCTAAAATGCCTGAGGGAAAGGGGGGCAGACAGCTTTTTGAAGCCTAATTAACATAATGAGATAGTTTAGCTCAGTGGAGGAATTCCCACCTTGCATATATGAGATCCCTGGTTTGATTCTGGGTGTCCTTAGAGAAGTGACCCAGAGAGTAATCCACCAGATTATCAGGCATACAGCTGATACCTTATGACAGGGAACATATAGACATTGCTTTTGTTTTAGGTTTTCTTGGAGCTATTTTTTTTAAAAGGTTCCTTTTTTTACCCTTCCTTGTTTTGCTCACTAAAACCTGGTACATCACCTGCAGAGGGCAGGCTTCAGGGTGATTGATTGATGAACACCAGCAGCCTGAGAAGCACCTTAGGGGTCTAAGAGGGAAGGCTGTTTTCCTTTGGTGGTTGTTTTTTTTGTTTTGTTTTGTTTTGTTTTGTTTTGTTTTTTAATTGCTACTGTTTTGCTTCTTCTTTCTTTGTTTCCTTTTTTTTTCTATTTACCTAACTTTTCCACCTACATTATTTCTTTTCTTTCCTTCATTTTTCTTTCTTCTCTTTTCTGTTTTCTTTCATTCCACCTCTTTCTGTTTGGTCTTCAAATTTTTCTTGTTTTTATTTCTCTCTGTCTCTCTTTTCTTCTCTGTTTTCTTTCTTTTTTCTTTTCCTCTCTTCTTATCATTCCAGGCTTTTAATTCATTCTGCATATTTTTCTCTAATTTGTTTCTCATTTCATTTTTTCTATTCCACTTTTTTATTCTTATTCCTCTGTACTTACGATTTTTTACTCATGCTAATTATTTACTTTCCTAGGTCTTGTATAGTTCCTCTTCTACCTTTATTATTATTATTATTATTATTATTATTATTATTAATTATTTTTCTCTTCTTATCTGTTTCCTTTTCTCTGATCCTAATTTTTTTCCAAAGGCAACATAGACAACAGTGAGGAAGTAGAATAAGAAGAATGAGGTGCCAAAGTGAAACCTTACCATACACACAAAAACAACAAAATAAAACCCTAAAGTAGAAAGAGAAACTAACCAACCAAATAAACCCATCAAGCCAAACAGATGTCTAGACATGAAGAAAAAATTACAAGCCATACTAAGAAATAGGAAGACATGGGTCAGTCTAATGAACAAACTAAAAAACAGGAGGAGTTGCAGAAGGTGGAACAACTAAGCAAAGATGTCCAAACAAATATCATGAATCAACTTAATGAAGTGAAGGAAGAGATTTAAGATATTAAGAAGACACTGGGAGAACATACTGTGAACATACATAAAAAAGATAACAGATGTGATGGTGATGAATGGCACAATTCAAGAAATAAAAAATACCTTGGAAGCACATAACAGCAGATTTGAACAGGCAAAAGAATGAATCAGTGATGTGGAAGTCAGTAGAGCTGAAATCAGACAGATAGTAGAACAGATAGATAAAAAGATAGAAAAAATCCAGCAAGTACTTGGAGATTTGAGTGACAACACAAAACACACAAACATACACATTATAGCCATCCCATAGGGAGAAGAAAAGGGAAAGGGGGCAGAATGAATGTTGGAAGAAATAATAGCTGAAAATTTCCCAATTCTATTGACGGACATGGAAGTAAATATCCAGGAAGCACAACACACCCCAAACAATATAAATCCTAAAAGGCCTACCCCAAGAAATATACTTGTCAAATTGTCCAATGCTCAATACAAAGAGAGAATATTGACAGCAGCAAGAGAAAAGAGATCCATCACACACAAGGGAAACTCGATAAGATTAAGTGCTGATTCCTCATCTGAAACCATGGTGGCAAACAGCCAGTGGTATGACAGAGTTAAGGTACTAAAAGAAAAAAACTTCCAGAAAGAATTCTCTACCCAGCAAAAATGGCATTCAAAAATAAGGGAGAGTTCAAAATATTCCTAGAAAAACAGGGATTAAGAGTTTGTCAACAAGAAACCTGCTCTTCAAGAAATGCTAAAAGGAGTTCTGCAGGTTGAAATGAAAAAACAGGATAGAGAGGGTTGGAGGAGATTGTAAGAACAACTAAAAAGATAAACATAGCAATAAAAACCACATGTAGCACATATAAACCTAAGGAAAATATGGCTAATATAAGGAATGCCTTGACAGTAATAACATTAAAAATGTTAATGGATTAAACTCTCCAATCAAGAGACACAGATTGGCAGAATGGATAAGGAAATATGACTTATCTATATGCTGTCTACAAGAAACTCACCTTAAACCCAGGGATGCAAGGAGGCTGAAAGTGAATGGTTGGGAAACAATGTTACATGCAAACAATAACCAAAAAAGTGCAGGAGTAATAATAATACTATCAGACAAAATAGACTATAAATGCAAAACTACTGTAAGAGAAAAATAAAGCCATTATATATTAAGAAAGGGGGCAATCTATCAAGAAAAAAAATCATAAACATTTATGCACCTAACTAGGGTGCCTCAAAATACATGAAGCAAACATTGAAAAAACTAAATGGAGAAATAGATGCCTCACAATTTTAGTGGGGGACTTTAATATACCATTATCACCATTAGACAGCACATCTCAGAGAATCAATAAAGAAACAAAGAACTTGAATAATACATTAGAGGATCTGGACCTCATAGACAAATACAGAACATTACACCCAAATACAGTAGGATATATATTCTTCTTGAGTGAACATGGATCATTCTCCAGGATAGACCACATGCTGAGCCAAAGAGCAACTCTCAATGAATTTAGAAAGATTGAAATTATACAAAGTAATTTCTTTGACCACAATAGAATGAAGCTGGAAATCAGTAAGGGGCAGAGAAACAGATTAGGCACAAAGATATGAAAGTTAAACAACACACGCTTAGACAAACAGTGGATCAAGGAGGAAATCTCAAAAGAAATCAGTAACTACCTTGAAACAAATGAAAATGACAACACAACATATCAAAACCTATGGGATGCAGCAAAAGCTGTGCTGCAAGAGAAATTCATAGCCATAAATGCATATATTAAAAAAAGAAGAAAGAGCCAAAATCAAAGACCTAACTGCACACCTGGAGGAATTAGAAAACGAACAACAAACTAACCCCAAAGCAAGTAGAAAGAAGGAAATAACAAAGATTAGAGCAGAGGTAAATGAAATTGAAAATAAGAAAACACTAGAAAAATAAACAAAACCAAAAGCTATTTCTTTGAGAAGATTAATGAAATTGACAAATCCTTTGCTAGACTAACAAAGAAAGAAAAGGGAAGATGCAAATACATAAAATAAGAAACAAGGAAGGGAATATCACCACTGACACCACAGAAATAAAGAATATAATAAGAGGAATCTTTGAAAAATTATATGCCAACAAGATGGATAATTTAGAGGAAATGGACAAACTCCTAGAAACAAACAAGCAGCTACATTGAAGAAAGAAGAAATTGATAAGCTCAAAAGAACAATCCCAAGTAACAAGTTTGAATAAGTCATCAAAAACCTGCCAATTAAAAAGAGCCAAGGACCAGACAACTTCACAGGTGAATTCTACCAAACATTCCAGAAATAACTAACAACAATCCTGCTTAAACTCTTCCAAAAAATAGAAGTGGAAAAAACATTGCATAACTCATTTCATGATGCAAACATGACCCTAATACCAAAGCCAAACAAAGACACCTTGAAAAAGGAAAACTATAGACCAATCTCTCTAATGAACCTAGATGCTAAAATCCTCAACAAAATACTTGCTAATCATATTCAACGACACATCAAAAGAATAATACACCATGACCAAGTGGGTTTCATCCCTGGTATGCAAGGATGGTTCAACATAAGAAAACCAATCAATGTAATACACCATATAAACAGATTGAAAGAAAAAAAATCACATGATCATCTCTATAGATACAGGAAAAGGATTTGACCAAATACAGCACACTTTCCTGATAAAAAGATTTCAAAAGATTGAAACAGAAGGAAACTTCCTCAACATGATAAAGGGTATATATGGAAAAAACCACAGCTAGCATCATATTCATTGGTGAAATCCTAAAAGATTTCCCTCTAAGATCTGGAAAAATACAAGGATGCCATAGCCAAAAGAATGAAAGAGGACCCCTATCTCACTCCTTATACAAAAGTCAATGCAAAATGTATCAAAGATCTAAATATAAAAACCATGACCATAAAACTCCTAGAAGATAATATAGGGAAACATATTCAAAATCTGGTGGTAAGTGGGGTGTCTTTTTAAGTCTTACAACCAAAGCTCAAACAATGAAAGAAAAAAAACAGATAAACAGGGTCTCCTCAAAATTAAACACTTTTGCACCTCGAAGGACTTTGTCAAAAGGGTGAAAAGGCAGCAGAATCAATGGGAGAAAATATTTGGAAATCACATATTCGATAAGGGTTTAATACCCATGATATATAGAGCTCTTACAACTCAGCAATAAAAATCAAATTACTCTATTAAAAATGGCAAAAGACTGGAATAGACATTTGTTCAAAGAAGAAATGCAAATGGTGAAAAAAACACATTAAAAAATATTCATCATCTCTAGTGATTAGGGAAATGTAGATCAAAGCTACAATGAGATGTCACTTCACACCTATTAGAATGTACACTATTAAAAAGACAGAGAACAACAAGTGTTAAAAAAGATCAAAACAACCCAGATGTCCATCAACCTATGAACAGATAAATTGTGGTGTATACACATGATGGAATATTATTCAGCTGTAAGAATAAATGAAGCCATGAAGAATATGAAAACATGGATGAACCTGGGGGTCATTATGTTAAGTGAAGCAAGCCAGACACAAAAGGGAAAATACTATATGATTCCACTATTATAAACTAAATATAATGTGTGAACTCATGGAGTTAATAACTGGAATATAGGTCACCAGAAAATTGAATGAAGTTAGAGAATGGAAAGCTGAGGCTTAATCTGCAGAACTGGTAAAAAGGTTGTTCATAAATCTTTGAAAATGCATAGAAATGGTGAAAGCACATCATAGTGTTTCTACCTAGAAGTACTAATATATGAGTATGTTAATGGTTGAAAAGGAAAGTCTAAGGTCATGTCTACTACCAGAAGGAAAGCTAAAAACTGTAACATGGGACTGTATAGCATAGTGAAACCTCATGTGAAATATGAGTATGGGTAATATTCCATATATAAAACTGTTTTTCCTTGAAACAGAACAAATGTATGTTAATGATACGAGATGTTAAAATCAGGCAAAAATACAACGAATGCAAACTATGGACAGAAATGTATAGTAGTATATTAACATTCTTCCATTAAGGGTAAAAAGAAAAACTATACCAAATGAAAGAAACTAGACAAAAGGTACTACATATGATTTGACTCCATCTATACAAAATATAAATATAAATGTATTAGAGAGATGGAAACAGAATAGCAGTTATGTAAGGAAATGGAAGGATAGAGATTGAAAGGTGATTATTAAGGGGTATAGAGGTTTTTTATTGTTTATTGTTTATTATTATTGTTATTATTGGAGTAATGAAAACACTTTAATATTGATTGATGTGATGAATGAACAACTATGTGATTATACCATTGGTTGTATAGTTTGGATAAATTATATGCTTTATGAATGAATAAAACTGATTTTTTTCAAAAAGAATGCCCAATAGAACAGAGATACTGTGGAATACCAAGAGTGCCCAGGAGACCAGCTTATGCACCTACTTGACTGATAGTTTGCAATGCAACAGTCTCTTCCTATCTCTAATTCTGAAAATCTTGACAAATATTATGTGATGGAAAATCATTGCTATCATAGCTGACACCAGTTAACTTATTCTTGTCTCACAGAAAAATGTTTAGCTAGATTAAAGTCAAGATAACTGTTCCAATGTTTGATTTGCTTGTTTTCTTGGTTATTTAAGCCATACTGTCAATGCATATGACTTTTAATTAGGGTACATATTTGAATTATTCATTTTCGTGTTTTAAGAACTCAATTAGATATAACATTAACTCTAAATTCTTCTAATATATATATTTGTATGTGGAAGAGAATGGCCAAGATTACCTCTCATGGCACTCCATTGTGTAGAAGTGACCTTATTCCATTTTATCTCTATAAATCTTCTCTCAAACACCAATGGAAAAAAAGTGGCAGATCTTGGATGGTTTTTGCTTTGTGATAAATATTTACTTGAAGTTGGTGAGAAGAGAGTTTTAGTTATGAATGCTCAAGGGAAAATTTTATAATGATCTCAAGTAACAATTATGAATTTGTTGGGAAATTTTGAGGTTATATCATACCATAACTCATGTGATGTTGCCTTATAATGGATTTTTTAAAGATTTATTTTTTATTTATTTCTCCCCACCCCCTAATTGTTTGCACTTGTTGTGTCCGTTCATCATCCTTGTTTCTTTAGGAGGCACCGAGAACTGAACCTGGGACCTCTGATGTGGGAGGGAGGTGCCTAATCACTTAAGCCACCTCTCTTCCCTGCTTTGTTGTGCCTGTCACTATGTTTTTCTTTTTTGTGTCTCTTGATGCATCATCTTGTTGCACCTGCCCATCATATCAGCTCGCTGTCTTGCTCGCCTTTCTTTTTTAGGAGGCCCTGGAAACCTCTGCTCCCTGCTTTGTTGTATCTCTCATTATGTTTTTCTTCTTGTGTCTCTTGTTGCATTATCTTGTTGTGTCAGCTTGCTGTGCCTCCCCATCACACCAACTCACTGTCTTCTTTAGGAGGCACTGGGAACTGAAACATGGACCTCCCATGGCAGGAGCTCAATTGCTTGAGCTACATCCGCTTCCCTTATAATGGCTTTTTAGGTATTCAGAATGTGCATGTCTCTAGTGTATCTGACAATTTTTTAAAACATCAAAGCATTATAGAGTTTTATAGTGATTACTTTTATCTAAGCAACAGACACACATGCTCAGTTCTAAGATGTAACTAAATTTCTATGAAAAAAATTTTTCACACCAAGACCAGTATAGTGTAGATGCATCTGAAAGAGAAAGGCCACATCAGCACTGAGAATGATCTGACTGGAAACCTAAACTAAGCCCCTATCTTCCTTGGTGCTACCATACCAAGTTATTGGTATGAAGGGCATTGTCTGAACTAGAATGTCCAAAATGCTATAGGAATCAGTGACTGTCAAATATATAGCTATAAACATCATCCTGGAAGAATGGGCCTTGCTAGATGCAACCCAGAGAGAGTGAGAGATGCCATGCTGGAGAATAATCAATCATCTGGTGTCCATTGGTGAGTTTCTCAAAATTTTGTTTATCTATCTGCCTATCTATTATCTATCTGTCATCTACCTGTTTATCATATATCTATCTAATCTACCACTTTTTCATCTATTCAAGCTGGCAAACCACTAAGCTTCCCCATATATCACTCTAATCTCTACCTGATTCTCTCACAACACTTACTACTAACTACCTGAAGGAAATTTGTTCCTTCAGTTTTTACTTATATTTCATTTGTCACACCAGTGGAATGTAATCTTCCTTACTAAAACTTCATGTCTTTCTTGTTTCACAATGTTTAACATTGTCATAACAGTGCTGACAACTCAATGAATATTATTTCAATGGGTGAATAAATGGAACAAATAGTCCCCAAAAATTATAATGCTCTAGGGACTATTATGAGCTTTCAGAACACAATAGTACAATGCCAGGTATACCTTTTTCCATATACGACATATATCATACTAGTGGAGTGTATGTTTATTAGATATTTTATAAAAAATACTATTCAACCCTCTGGAAACATATTTTCTCCTTGTATGAAAAGAGAGAGGATACTGCAATCTTTGAGCTTGAGCATGGGCACCAACAACCGGAGGTCCTTAAGGTCTTTTAGCACAAGGTGAAGGGGCATCCCTTTGCTGGTGAATATCTTATGTGCCAGTATCCAATATTCAAAGTGTGCTTCCCTGTGCTGACCTTTAATACTTACCTTATTCTTCCTCATAGCTTGCCCTGGACTTGATGATTATACATTGTTTGATTATACACAGTTGTTAGCACAAAACTCAAAATCTATATATGTTTCCCATAAACAGGATATCAGTTCTGTAAATCAAATGTCTTTTCCCTTTTGTAGCAAGAAGGGGAACTGTGGAAAGAAGGATTAGGATTTCTTCATGGCCAGAGTTCATGTCAGCTCCAGGAAACTGTACTGCAATATCAGAAGGAGTGTTGTCAATAGATGAGCATGTCCTTGGAAATATCAACTGAAGATTTCCTTAATTGCGGTATTCTCTGAAATATAGATGAGAACATCCAGCAAAAAATCCCTCATATAGTGTCATCATTCCACACATGTATCACTCTGTATTCAAATATACATCTGTCACTGTCTTGAGCTTAGAGAAAAGGATATTAAGACTTATTGGAGTTAAACTTTCACAAAGTGGCCCTTGTCCTGGTCCTATTCTTTGAGGAATTTCCTTCTTTTCACTTCCCCAGCATCTGTTCTTCACTTAATTTTAACTGCTTCACTTCTGAAATTTCCCAAAAAGTATTTCTACTTCCTAGACTATATCATAATGTTACATTCGTTCCCAGTCTAAGTGACAATATTTGATACATACTCACATGAGCATTGGGGCTGCTCACAGTGTTTGTTCCTCTAATGCCACTCTAGCAATTTCTTTTTAAATTATTTTAAGAAGGAAAAGTGAATTTAAAACAGAAGAAATTATATCCATGAAACACATATGCTGGAAGACATATTTACCATCCTGTCAAGGTAGACTTCATGTGCATGAACCTGGGTGATTCAAATTCAGACATGGAGTGGATTAAGTTAGGAGTTCAGCACAATCACCTGAATGTAAAGTTGTGATTAAGTTCTGCCCCAGATCAATGGATAATTTTTCCTGGAGAAGTAATTCAATGAAGTAAGCATGAAAAATCCTTTACCTAGCAACATTTGTAAACTATGTGAGGTTTCACATTGTGTAAAACACTGTATTTAAGTATAAAGGAAAGTGTCTTCAGGAATTTTTAATTCCTTTAACAGTGTTAAAGTTGTCATGCTGAGGAAATGCCAATCCTAAAATCAAAGTTTAAAAGTCTTAAGCTGGAGATCATGTCAGAAATATAAGACTGGGGAAAATATCTAACAAGAAAATTTACCCATACAATTCAACCATGAATTCAGAATATTACCTATTGACCAGTATTGAATAAAATTAATATAAAAATTTAGGATTGTAACATTATCTGATAGTGTTAAAGCAGAATTTTTAATGAGTAGTAAGCAAGGATATTGTACTATTTTTCAATAGATTAATATTTACTAATACATATGAAGTAAAATCTATTGCTGAAAATGCAAATAAGTTGGTCAGTTTCTATTTTCAGTACAACTCTAAACATTATTATGATGACTAGGTTGAATCAGAAAATAATACTGAATTTTAGCTGAAAAACTGTACAGTGCAAGACATACCATTACTGCTATATACTGTTAACATGTATGTACATAACAATGATAGATAGAATGGAAAATAGACATACAGGTACCTGGGAGTAATTTCTGGTGGTTCATAAATTTTCCATTTAAAATGCCAGTATTGTTCTCATAACTTAAAATGGACTTAAAATTAATTTAAATTTTTAAAAATTGTAAATAAAATCTTAAAAGAAAAATAAGCTTGTCAATCCTTTATTATTGTGGGCACCTGGGGTTGAAAAATCCTCACAAACCTAAATAAGACAGTAGGTTGTTCCCAACATTAAAATTGTTGCCAGGTGGTTTAGTCACAAATTCAGAGTTATCTCAGGGAATGAGTGTGGGAAAGAATCCTTGAGTCATAGAATTTGGCTCAGAGTACAAAGACAGAGTGTCTGGAATGCCAGAGACTGGCTCAAAAGGAAATCCTTGTGAGCACTGTCTGGACTCTTGCTGACTCCAAGAGAGCAAGGATAAGATAAGATAGATAAAGATAGATTAGAGAAATGGACCTTGCAAGCAAAGTACTCCTGCTTAAATTCCAAGAATAGCTAATCAGTGACTGTGCTTTTCTGCACATAACAGGAACTTTACTCTGCTAATAAAAACGCTGGTTGTCTGTGCTTCAGGGCTAGACAGTGGAGTTCTGCTAACCCCCTGAACCCAGCTTTCTCTTAAACTCTTTGTCTTGTCTTTCTTATATCGTGGTACCCTTTGCTGAGACACCCCCTTTACAGCAACAAATGAGGAAGTGAAAGATGTGAGAAAGGCCACATTTTTACCATGCCTTAGAACAACCAGGGGGTGCATACACTAATTCATGCAGTCACATGGTGACAATCCATTTACTAAGTTTTTCCTTCAAATTCCCACTCTTTGTCAGGATTAAATGGTAATAATATAGAGAATCCTGGTGGAAAGAACAACTCCTCAGTGAAAATGTTCACCTCAGAAATTAAACCTTCATGAGGGCTGGCTAGGAAAAGAGGAGGGCCTTCATGATGAGTTCTGGCCCCTCTTCATATCAACTACTTTTCCTTTCCTGTCATGAATGTTGAGCTCCAATCCATATTATTGTCTATTGGAAATGTGAGAGAAAAGCAGAACAGGTAAGAAGGGAGGGGAGACAGAGCAGACAAAGGAAAGGGACAGAGGAGATGCAGATCTACAACCGGCAGGGTGTAGAGGGAGCCAAAGTTCCACATAGACCAGATAATTCTGTCTACAAGACCTTGCTGAGCCAAGCCCTCCTTGCCAAAAGCTGGACTTCAGCCCCTGTTTTAGGAAAGTTCTAGAACAGGCCTCAAAGATACCTCTCACCCTCTTCCCTTTCAGGAATACACAGGTTGGATTCCCTGCTCTGGGAATCCAGCTCATGGGCTTCATTCCAAAGAGGCAGAGACTTGAACACCAACCATGTAGCAAAGGAGAGAATAATGTACCAGTCCAGTGAGAAGGCTCCTTACTAATTTGCATAGCCCACTGGTGCCTCCTGAGCAAACAGGGGTGCTCATTGATTGGGCTATTTGATTCTCTCTCACTCTCCAAGTCAGGTGATAGGACAAAAAAGAAGTTCAAGGACAGGCCAAATGCCTGATCCATCTGGACTTCCAGAGAAAAGGGTGCTTATAAATAGAATTTGAATGGCAAGAGTCCATTTCCTGACCCCCTCTACCTGATTCCTCTCTGTTATCTTTCAGGAACATCTGCCTCCTGGGATTCCTTGTGGTCCCTGAAATTTCAGCACTGAAAGACTGAGGAAAGAAAGTCAGACAAGGTCACATCATCTGAATCACCACCAAGTCCTTCAGTCCCCAAATCTCTGTGCATCTGTGCAAGAATCAGAAAATTGGACATTTTATTCACCTTAGGGAACAAACTCCATACTGCTTTTTTGTCATTTACCACTCCCCACACACACAGTCACACCCAGCCACCCACCCCTCCCACATCCATGCAAATAACCTCTGTGTATAGTATGCACCTTGGGAAACTCCTTGTCTTGGTTTAAGCACAGCAGATGCCAGCTTGGCCCAGAATGAACACCCTCAGGAGGATAAGGGAAGAGGTAAGGCAAACCTAAATGCAGACCAAGGTCAATCTTGGGCATGTTGGAGAGTGGGATGGGGTCTCTATTGTACCCTGACCTTAGATTTTGGGGGAGGGGTGACTGCTGTGACATGAGGGGCACCCAAACCTAATTTTCCACATGCATTTTATTAGTGAGAACCAAAGAGTCTGCTCTTCAACTTCTTTTCTTAACTTTTCTTAGTTTTCACTATCTTCAACATGGAGTAGAACATTTTCATTTATTGTTGCCCTCAAACTTACATATGAAAAATAATTTTAGCAATTCCTATAGATTCAAATTCACAAATAATATGATTCAATATAGTTAGCATGTCAATTATCAAACTGACTCAATTAAATCATCTAAAAATTTCCAAGAGCTTTCTTGAGGAATATGAGAACCTGATTCTAAAATTTATGTGAAAGTTGTTTTCAATTGTCTTCAGTCCCAAGTATACAGCCATTGAAATATAAGCTCTAGCCTCCAAATGGGAAATTTTTCCTGTATTCAGGTTCTGGCAGGCAAGAAGAAGAGGTAGCATTTTGGGGGTGTTAATTCACCCTGATCATAAGGGTCAAGAGGAAACATGATTGCTGTTAAATAATAGAGAGGAGGAGTAATGTGCTGGCACCCACATGATTTATTTGGACAACTTTTGATACTCCCCACCCTATTATGTTAATAAGCAGACAAGGGAAATCCCTGTCAAAGAAGGGCATCATGACTAGTTTATCAGTCTCCTCAGAACTCATAGTTTGAGAGTCAAGGGAGGGAGAAGTGAGTAACACTGGAGTGATCATAGTGCCCTGATGGAGATGGTAGTCCATCATAAGAATTGGTCTTTATCTTGTGAACCACTGTTTTAAAAGTTCAAGTTCCTGCCACATATCAGGATCTCTGAAGCACTTGGCACGAATGCAGACTTCTGCTGTCCAGCCAAAGCAGAGAGGAGGTATCACATGGTAAGCATTCTCATTTCCACATCTTCTAGTTAATTCCTAACCTGTGAGATCTGTGGCTGATGTTAATCAGGAGCCCAGCAGTCAAGTGCTGCTGATGAGTTCTTGATGTTTTTCTGTTGTGTTGTGGTTGCTTTAGTTTTAATTGCAGCCCACAGTTTGTATCATGGAATTATCATCACATTTTAATCTCCAGACAACATCCTCCAGTCAGGAACTGCTGGTATCTCCATTTTCTGGCATATCCTGAGTCACATAGACAGCAGAAGCTCAGATCCAGGAGTTAGATCTTGGCTTCACATCCTGTAGCTGCCTCTCACTAGCCATGAGAGTTTGTACAATTTCTGTGGCCTCTATGCCATAGAACAGAGGCATAGAGGCCACAGAAATTGTGTTCTGTGTTCTGCCACATCTGCAGAACAGGGAAATATTAGTACCTCCCTGGGAGGTTCTCTTGGAGAACTGCATGAGTTAAATTATCACCTGATAATTATTTGCTAAGGATATAAAAGTACTTCCCTAACTTTGAAAAATCCATGCATCTGCCTTCTTGTCTGTCAAATTTTTCTTTCAAGACTCAACTGTTGTAGCATGTCTCCTCTTAGAGCCACCATTCTCTCTTTGTTTGACATAGCTCTCTGTTGTAACCCTATACTCTAACATCCCCCAAACTCCCTATCTCTGGTTATATTCCCTGATGCTCCCTGTATCTGCTCTACCCCAGTTCTGCCAAATAAACATCATTGATGTCCATTGCCCACCTCTCTATGGCCATCTCTCTCCCCAGAGGTTCTGTTGTATGGGGTTGTTTAGTCAGCCAAAAGGGGTGCTGATGCAAAATACCAGAAATTGGTTGTTTTTTTTATAAAGGTCATTTATTTGGGGTAGAGGCTTACAGTTACCAGGCCATAAAGCATAAGTTATTTCCCTAACCAAAGTTTGTTGCCATGTGTTGGAGCAAGATGGCTGCCAACATCTGCCAAGAGTTCAGGTTTCCTGAGTTCCTCTCTTCCTGGGGCTTGCTTCTCTTCAGGCTCAGGCTGGCTTCTCTCCACAAGGCCAGCTGTAGACTATCAGGTGAATAGCTCATCTCTTTTCCTGGGGTATTCTCTCATTCCTCACAACCAAGCTCCTCTGTGTGCTTGCTTCCCTGTGCTCCAGCATTAAAACTCCAACATCAAAACTCCAACTCTGTCCTTTGCCATGTCTTTTATCTTTGATTCTCCACCCACCAAGGGGTGGGGCTCAACACCCTACTGATGTGGCCCAATGAAAGCCCTAATCAAAATTTAATCATGTCCAGGTACAGACCAGTTTACAAACATAATCCAAAATCTATTTTTGGAATTCATAATAATGCCAAACCACCACAAGGGTCATTGCTTACTTTTCTGTTCTCCAGACCCCACATAATCTAGCATTTGTCCATGACAGTGAGAATCAAAACTGATGAGATGTAAATGCACAATTATTACAAAATAAAAAGGAAGTCATGTGGTAAAAAAAGAATTAATGGATTTAAAGAGAAAAATATGAGGCCTGCAGGCCCTAGCGGATGGCCAATCAACAACCTGACATGTCACCTAGATCCCTTCAAAATCTTCCCATAATTCAGAATTCCCAAGTATGTGTTGTTGTTTATCTGAGTGGAACCCAGTGCCACATTGACCCCAATGATAAATTTCATAGATGTTGAGGTTCCACCTACAACCACTGTGACCAAGCAAGGGGAACCTCCAGGTGGAAGGAAAAGGGGTGCAGTGCCAAGGCCTTAGACAAGGGGTCTTACCTCTCCCCAGGCACCCATGCTACAGAGACAAGGTCTAAGGAAACAAATGGGGCTATAGCATGCAAAAATCTGGTTCCAGCTCATCATACATAGCTGCAGAGCCTGGGAAATGATACCTGCAAATGGAAACAGATTTTCCATTTGTGTTCTTAGCAGGCCAGCTCTTACCCTTCTCTCACCCTGAGACAACTCTTCTTGAAGTTCCAGTCCTAGGAAATCTGAAGAGTGGGGTAGGAAGGAAAGGAGGTGGACCTCAGAACCTCTCCTGAAGAGAAAAAATGGGCATCCTCTGACCCTTGGTGACCTCTCACACCTCAGAGGTGGCTCATGAGTGAATCAGGAAGTGGGATGGGGTTTGTGAGTGGGAAAGCCACTACAGTTGCATTTTGCCTGGGTGGAAGCAGTGAGATTTTCTGACATGAAGCTGTTTACAGAGCAGGCACACTGCTGTTACTAAGACTGTGTGATTATGGGATCATTGGACATAATCATAGGCATGAAAGCCCTCTCCAAGCTGCCCTTGTTTGTGACTATTTAAGAGTCTAAAAATGCTCCTGTGACCCACATTTTTGCTGAAGGAAAGTATATTTCACTTCAGAAATATTAGAAAATATGATAGGGAGGGAGTGGGGACTGTTTGAATTTAATCAGTCCCAGATCCCCTTGTGGAGTTTAATAGCTTCTATCAGAAATCACTGGGATACAAGCTGATACCTTCCCCAACTAGTCTTTAGCAGAATTGGTGGGTGGGTGGGAAGCAGGTTGCCTTGATCTAAGAAAGAGATTGAAGAGAAGGGGAATTCCTCCAGATGCAGATTGAGATATTTGGGATGTGAAATACTCACCAGGCGCTCTTTTTACTGCTCCATTTACACAGATATTCCTACTGGCATTGCATAGATACTGGACCACACCAGTGGGTTAGGCATTGGGGTGTCCTTTCCAAATCCATCATTTTGACCAAGAGACATTTGTTGAGGCTGAGCAGAGAACAAGAAGTCTTTGAGTGTTTGACAAAAGGTTATGATGGGAGCAAGGGAAAAGCAGAGACTGGGGAAGAGAATGTTATGTTTTTGTCACCCTATGGAGCTGTTGACTCAGCACCACCACCTGGAGGAAGAGCAAGGCAGCCAGACTGGGCCAGAGTGGAAAGTGGTAAATGGGTTGGAGGAGGGAAGACAGACCTCTCTGCACAATAGTCTTGGACCTGGGGTCTTTCCTCAGAAAACTTCGTCCTCTCATTTCATTTATCTGTGTGTTTCCCTCAGTCTGGCAGTCTCCTGATTTTTCCCTGCCCCCCCTCCAGCACCACGATGATCCCACCATGTGCAAATTTCATTTTTAACCATGCAACACCTCTAGAGGGAAACATAAGTAAATAGGAATGCTTCCAGAGTGAAGACAGCAGATAGTGGTCATGACCTGGGGTTAGAATAAGGGTCAAGATTACCTGAGCATTTAGCTGATGAAGTTCTCATCAATTATTACCCCTTTCCAACCTGCATTGAGCAAACAAAATCATCAAAATACAATTCTCAGAGGAGATATTGTCCAATATTCTCATACCTCCAAACACAGCAGGGTAAGAAGTTGTACAGTCTCTGTGTAACAAGTAAAAAAGAGAAATTACACTGAAAAAACAACAGAGTACAAAATTCTAACTCTTGAACAATGTAATTTAATTTTTTTTATTTTTAAAGAAGCTTTACATTACATAAATTTTACATAAAAAATATGAGATTCCCACATACCTCACCCCTCTCCCTATTACACTTTCCCAAATTAACATCTTTCATTAGTGTGCTACATTTGTTACAATTGATGAACACATATTGAAGCATTGCTACTAACCATGGACTACCATTTACATTACACTGCCCTGCACAATTTTATAGGTTATGAGAAAATGTATAATGGGCTGTATATGTCATTGTAATGTCATGCAGGACAATCCCAATGTCCTGAAAATGCCCCATATT
>JAQZBX010063602.1:0-16662 GCA_029593785.1 Cabassous unicinctus | reverse complement strand
TGAATTAGCTTTTTAAAAAAAGAATCTTGGGGAGACATCCAGTTCTGCTGCCTCCTCACACACTCCCCGCAGGCACGGCCCTGCTCCTTGTGATGTGTACTTTCGAGATGGGGACAGAGTGTGAAAATAGATTGCCTTTGCCCACGTGCCTTAGCATTTTAGCTGAACCATTTCACCCCCAGAGCACACAACAGGCTGGTGGAAAAGCAAGAGGCTCAAGGGTGTTAAACATCACCCAAGTGTAACTGCAGGCAGCTGCTGCCTCTAGATTCTGGGTGGACGGACACAGCTGGAGAATTTGGGTTTCTTTGGCATAAACTCATGGAAGGTTTTTGAGAGCTGATCTTTAATTAGTTCCTTTGTGTGCGTACATCTGTCCTTAATTACTCTGTGAGCAACTTGAAGGCAAGGACCACGTATAGTAATGGTTTGTCAAACACCTTGTTAGGCTCAGAGCAGTCCTGGGATTGATTGATTGATTGATTCATTCATTCATCCATCCATCAAACATTCTTTTGAGCTGGTACTGTTTGACAAATTCTAGGAGCTGGGGACCTAGCAGGGAACAGGATGTTCAAGCTTGTTCCTCTCACCAAATTTGTATTCTGATGGGTGGAGCTCCCCACCCCACAAATGGATAAACAAGCCAGCAATTTCCTGAGCTCGCCCTGCTAACCATGCACCAGTCTGGCAGAGCCAGGTCTTGTGAGGATGGTTGGCCATGGGAAAATTTGGGTTTTATGCTAAAGGTGATGGGAAGCTTTTCCCTCCTTGTACTGAGAGCTAGCATGTACCTGGCGCTCTCTTTATGGGAGGGGATATTCACCCTTTGAGCCGTCACCCCAACCCTATGAGGTAGGCACAGGATTACCAACCCCTTTTACCGATGAAGACACTGAGGCGTAGAAAGGTGCAAATAACTCACGTGGATCAAAGAATTATTAAGTGAGAACCAGGTTATCTGGCTGCAGAGCTGTGCTCTTAAACGCCAGGCTATGTCGCCTCCTCAGAGATGGGATAAATAAGGGGTTAAGGGGTGTGGGGCGCAGAGAAGCAAACGGGCTGACACACCTGGAGACGGTGGCTCTGGGTGTGGGTGGTGCCGGGCCTGTGGCCAGCGCTGGGATGGGGAGGCAGGTATGTGCAGAGACTGGTCCAGCCCGCAGGCCCAGGCGCGGAGGGGAGGGGTGGCAGCTTCCGAGGACTCAGGGGAGCCCCGATCCCCAGGCTGGCCGTTTGTGGGAGTCCGGGTTTGGCCGCGTGCCCACCGCCTTGCGCTCAGGTGGCCCCCTCAGCCTCCGTGGGCCTGGGAGGACGTGCCACGGGCCCCGCTGTGCCTCTGGGGTGGTCCCCGTGGGGGTAAACCTCGGGGGGCCGCCGGGGCACTCCCCAGCGCCGCTGCTTGCCCGGGTGGCTGCTCCGTGCAGGGCGGCCGCTCTGCAGGCCTCGGCTCCCCCCTGCACGGCGTTAGGGTGAAGTGAAGTGGGGCCAGGAGGGGCAGACAGCACACTGCCGAGGGCTGCTAAAGGCCCTGGGGCATCACTCTGCGAGGCAGCGGGGAGAGGGGCCCCAGCCACGTGCGTATGTCACACCCACCGCCCCAGAGCTACGCTCAGGGCCAGCCCGGGAACCGGGGACCAGGCTCTGGTCGTCCTGAAACGACTGTCCCGCCTGCCCTTGCCCTGGCAGCCGAAATCCCCTCACTGTCCAGGAAGCAGCCGCGGGGCCGCAGGTCTCGGCGACGGCACCTTATTAACCAGTGTGCGCCTCCCTCCGGGCACCCCCTGGGCCGGGAGCAAGGCCTGGAGGCCCCGGAGCCCAGGCCGGGCCAGGGGGGCTGCAGAGTGTGTGGGAGGGGCCAGGCCCGGGGCGGGGAGCACGAGGAGCGCCCCCAAGAGGAGGCCGCTGGCTGCTTTCACAACTTTCCTTTACAACTTTGCCAAGGCTGATCCTAGGCTTTTGGAAACCATGTTAGGTTTCACTCTTTTTGAGGCTAATTCCCTTGATAGTGCTGAGTTTTAAAATGCTGGGTATTTTTGAATTTCCCCTACATTTGAAAGTCTCCCCCAAGTTTTTATCCAGGAAGAAATGCTGGAGGGGGGCTGTGGTCATGAAAAGTGGTGACAGTCCTGAGACTGGAGTCACAGGCTGGCCCACAGGGTACTTGAAAAATGCCTATTGGTGGAGAAAAGCCCGTTAGGGTCAAGTGCTAAACAAACCCTGGCGAGTCCCACTCCTCGGATGGAGCGGAGAATCATTTCTTTGAAACGCAGTTATCAAGGAACACAGCATCCTCTCTCCTAGTTTCCTGGGGTGGATGGGCCCAATTTCAGTAGCCCCCTGGCTCCAAACTACAGACCCACCTCTGGTCATAGAGAAATGAGAAACAGCTTGAGAATGTGCAGGTAACGAGTTGTGTCCCCTTGGCTACATCAAAAGGGTGAGCCCTCTTTCTCACTTTGCAATCTCTTTAGCGGACATTGCGTTCTGGTTTAATGCTTATTCAATAATAAGATTGTTCTCTCTTCTACCTTTGTGGAGAGGTTTTTTTGGGTTGAAAGGAGATACTGTTTTTAATCAGATTTCCCCAACACTTCCAATATTTGGGATTCCCCCCAAATTCACAATATTGGGAAAATATTTCTCCAAATTTCTTCAGGAATCCAAACATTCCAGTGGAAGGGGATTGTCCTCGGATGACGTTCTCCTTAGTTGCTCGGTGTCCCTTGCAGTTTGGGGTGGGGTGGTGGTGGTGCAGAAACAAAAGCTCCACGCAGGCGGGGACCACACCGGCCCTCGTGCCCACCATGCGCCGCTGCCCAACCCCTGGCCCCGAGCGGTGCCCAGTGAATGGCTGATGAATGAATGAATGGATGAATGACTTACCACTACTTTATTTCCAGGACTTTTGGGGCTTCAATTCAAGGCATTATGTATTTTAAGAAAACAATGTGAATTCCAATGGAGAGCAATGCATGAAAGAGGTGAAAAGACAAAAGTTCCACAAAGTATGTCCAGAGTCAAATGCTATTAGTGGAGCGCTTGATGACAAATAATTGCAATGCCACAAAAAGATGTGAATGAGACCAAGTACACTAAGGAATGATCATTATCTTTATTCATACACACTTGCTTCCAAACTACAATTAATGTATCTAACAAAAGCGTATCATGCAAGCGAAGATTAGAGGTTACACGAATTGAGGAAAGCAATGCAGTAATCTACACATCCTTCTCGCCCACTATATAACCAAATGTTATTCGACAATTGAATGGCCTATACATTTCGTCAGTAGGTGCTTACACAGAGGAAAAAATTCAACCTCCATCTCTTCCTCTTCCTCCTTCATACAAATTTGGGGTCTTATATGAGGGTTTTCAATTAATGATTTCAACATGGCATATCCTTCACACACACACAATCATGTAGCAAAAGCAATGATTTCAAATGTTTCTGACCTTCTAGAAAACATATTCTGAAAGACCTTAATACAAGGGATATGAAGTGACCTTTTACAAAAGCATTTAGACTCAAAAGAATACCTGCCTTCATGGAGAACTTTGAAGAGTCCACTAAACCCGTGGAGAAACGAGTCACATCCTTCCAGGAAGATTATCAACAGAAATCTACAAACAGGATTAGAAGCTCCTAAAGTTAAGCAGAGGAGACAAGGCTAGTGGAGTTGTTGTTGAATCAGAAAATGCAAAGACTTCTCTTGTCTTGTTTTTAGAAAAAAAAGGTTCTTATAAAGTGGACTTGATACCTAGTTTCTGAAAAGTCGGGTTCTGTCTACTCATATGAGAGAACTGTAACAGATGCCAGTGGGCGTGTTGGCTGCTGCCCCTTCTTCCTCGGGGATATGCAAGTATTTCTGAATTGCCCAGGGCCTCTCTGAATCTTTACCCAAAGTGAGGGGCCTGGGGACCTGCAGGGACTGGGGGAAAAGCTGAGGAAGTGGGCCCCAGAGACCCCCCAGGAGTGCTGTGCAAGGGCTGCATCTGGGAGGGGACAATCTTCGTAGGGGTCAGATGTTCCCAGGCCTTACTGACAGTTGTCCCCAGTCTCTATGGAAGTCACAGAGGGCATCGGTCTGCCAACGGCTTCCACCTGAACTTCACAACATTGGGCCGTGGCCTCCACACCCCACTGGCGTGGGGCAGCCCTGCAGGGGGCGCACAGGTCAGGGGTCTCTCGCTGACCCCAGCTGAGACCTCCAACAGGTGCCACGTGATTGGAATCTTATGAAATTGCCAGTAACTTTATTTTAAAAACTCACTTTAAAAGAAGAGTTGAATTATTAAAGTTCTCTATAAAAAAGTACAAATAGCCCAGTATCTTCCGTTGTTCTATTGGAATTAACAAATTAATTTCCTCAAGATTAAAAAAAAGTCTTTGGAACTTGTGGGCTTTAGTGTAGGGTCACTGTAAGGCTGTTTACTGAGCTGGACCTATACGGGTTCTGACTGACAGCTGAGCACACAGAGCAGACGCAGAGGGGTCACAGCTGTTCACGCGCTCGACCCTCCCAGAGTCCCTGACGTGGAGCGGACAGGACAGTGGTTGACACAATTTCCAGAAGACAGCCTTCGTCCATGTATAATTCAGGTAACCTTTCCTATTCCGCTGCATCTTCTATCAGCAGAAATAGACAGCATTTCCTAGAGTTGCCACGTCAGCCCCAATGGGAAACGACACAAGTGTTGCAGTCTGGTATATTTCATAAAATGTCGCCCAAGCACCTCAAGGAAAAGGATTTTTAAAAATATTTCCCAAAACTCCTTGACAAGTTAGGGTGCAGCCGGCAATAAGCCAAGGATCCCTTTCCTCCAGTGCCCATCACTGTCACCCCCCACTGCGGTCAGCGGCCTGGCCGGGCCACTGGGCGTGTCTTCTTCTGCGGCCCTGCTCAGCCTCGCCTCACGTCATGCCCGTCCATGCCCATGGCCAGCGTTTGGAGAGCTCCTGCCCTTGCTGGGTTAGACAAAGGAAACGGCATGGAAGGTACACTCAAGAGACAGGTGAAGACTAAAGTGGGAGAATCACTGTCAGATGGTGTTGCCTTTCTGAGGCCTCTCGCCTTTGTCTCCTCTTCAGTACCAAGAAAACGAATCCCAGCAAAAAAACGCAAACTTCTCCTGCTAAGCACAGAGACACCTGTGGTGTCAGTTCCTTTTGCGGCTTTGCCGTCCGGCCTCAGCTCTGTAATTCTCGGCAGGAAGCCACGGACACCAGAGAGGAAAATGGATGGGACGCCCCTGGCTTCCAGGGGGTGCTGGCTGCTTTGGCCTTGCCTAGAAAATCGTGTGGCACGTCATGGCAGACAGAGGAAGGACGATGTGGCTTTGGGGGCAAGTTTTCTGGAGAGGAAAGGACTGGGTCTCTGGCAACAAGCACGCTCTCGGGGGCCGCCAGACGGTGGCTTTCGTGGGGACCAACAGCCTCTGATGGAAAGCCACCGGCCGCCGCCGCAGCTTCCTTCCTGACATGCCGTGCCCTCTCCCCCCGGCTTCCTGCTCCCGCCAGCTCCCTTGTTCTTCTCCAGACGCCTTGCTGACTTCAGCCTGCATCCGCCTCTCTCCCTTCTCTGATGGCAATGTGGCGGGGTCTCGCGGGGTCTCTGCTCCTCATGCCAGCTAGTCTCCATACTCCGTGCAGGACTTTAGCTCCGAGGTGCTCAACCATGGTTTCTGGATTGCGTTATTCTTGCCCATTCATAATCTTTCAACCAACCACACCTGGTCGTTTCCAGACAGCTCACAATCCCCTGATTTTCTACCCACAAATTTGTAAT
This sequence comes from Cabassous unicinctus, assembly GCA_029593785.1. Taxonomy (NCBI): domain Eukaryota; kingdom Metazoa; phylum Chordata; class Mammalia; order Cingulata; family Chlamyphoridae; genus Cabassous; species Cabassous unicinctus. The sequence continues at coordinate 10,870 of JAQZBX010063602.1, read as the reverse complement.
TAGAAAGCTTAAAGCAGCTGATAAAAGAAGGTAGAATGTGATTCTGTGTTAACTGGGGCATGGGCATGGGATCGAAGAGAAGTAGATGTGGTGAAGGGCAAGGCTTTCGGTTCCTGGGGTCTAACATCTACCTTTTGAATTCGGTTTTGCCTTGAAGTGAGCCTTCCGTTCACCACCAAGGGCTGCACCTGGCAGGAGACTCCTGATATTTTCATTCGAACCAAGCACCTGGTGGCTTAATAGAGCTGCCAAGAGAAGGGCCGGCCGCCTCAGAAGGAAGGTTCTGCCACCGAGAGGCGGCTACCTTCCCAGGGAAGATAATGCAAAGCCATTTGAATGACCCTTTGGGGTCACAGCCCTAGGGTCCTGTGGACTGGAGACTCAGATGGTGCCAGATTCTGCCAGGCAGACTGGGCCTACACAGGCCCCGGCAGTGCCTCAGAGGCAGGTACTCACTAAGGGGTTCCCCAGTGGCTTGGCCCTTGCCTCTAGAACGGTTGCTGCGATTCAAATGGCAGCCCTCCTCTGCTGTTTCGTTTCACATCATTCACATGAAGTTGGACAGTTCCGCAGAATTCCGTAGAATTTTATAAATGAAGTCTATGGACAACAGTTACTCATGGGATACCCACTCGATTTTTTCTTTCAGCAACTACTGCCTTGGGCCGCTGCTCAGATCTTTAAAGCATTAGCCTTTATCTAACTTCAGGACTTGGCAACGAACCCAAAAGAACACACCGTGCTAACCCTTTCCAGTCCCTGGGTTTGCTCTCCAGGCTGCTGTCACTGCGGCCTCACAATCAATGTATTTTCTCTGAAAACTCTGCCACACGTTGGACAGAATCCAAGCCAGCTGAGATGGTGAATATGTTTCCTGAAAAAATAGGAATACTTTGGAAATGTGTTGGCTGTTTGAAGGAAAGGCCTGGCATCAATGGCCCAGAGTCCCATGGGCTCCCTGCTAGGACTTTCCTCTCTCCTGGGGCTGGGCAGGAGCCTCCTTGCTGCTCCACTCTGGGGCAGGACGACTGGCCTTTCTTTGATAAGTTGGTCCCTTTCCATTTGACCAAATGGCAAGGACTGGTTCCTAGAACATGCGCTGACCAGCAGGACTGTGGCTGTGGACGCGTCAAGGCCCCTCGGAGCTTGGGAGTCCACAGTCCATAAACGCGGCCAGAGGGCTTGTGTGGTTCTGGGCTGGCCCATTCCTCTCTCCATGTCTTCCTCCAACCAAGGGCTTCGAGGAAGACTTGGTTTCTCTCCTCCAAGACCTCTCAGATGTTGCATGTGACGTGAATCGCAGGCAAACAGCCAGAGAGGAGGTGTAAGGAGGGGCTGACCTGGGGGAGTAGGAGAGAGAGAGAGCGGACGAGAGTCCTGTCCACTGTGGCCTTTATGTCGGAAGAAGCCGGGTTCCGAGGATAGTGCGCTCAGACGGTGCCTCCCCAAAGAAGTGTCTTCCCAAGAGCCAGAAAGGCCAGTTCTAGCAACAGCGGGAAGAAAACCTGCATCCTCCACACAGGGTTTGCCTTTGCAATCTCCAGGCTTGTCTGACCAGCTGACCTCAGGAGGGCACGGCCAGGGCCCCAGGAGCCCACAGCTGTTCCAGGCCCAGCAAGACAGACACTTGCCTCTGGGCTTTTCTGGAAGGCCTATCAAAAAGGCAGCCTGCCTGTCCATCCCACGCCAAAAGCCACTGACACGGACAAGGCCAAGTACAGAACCGAACCAAACCAAACTGAAGTGCAGCCCAGGGGCTGTGACGACACCACATCTGCACACACAAGCTGGGGGTACTGGAATCCAAACCTGCCCATGGTCTTCAAGAGGAAGAGTGGCTTGGGGATCAGAATAGAAGATGGCATTAAGAAGCTGAGAGAGGCTCATGTCAAAAAGAATCCCCCCAGACTAAACTTTTGTTTGCAGGTGGAATCAAATATATATATATTTGATTATATATTTGATATATAGATAGCAAAAGCCTAATTGAATCAAGTAGCCATTCATTTTTTAAATTAGACCTACATTTACAAATTAATATATCTGATACGGTGCCAATGAGCAGGATGCCCATGGGGGTGAGGAAGGAGGCACAGCAGCAAAGAATTTACCTAAAACTTAATGGTAGAAGCAGATTAGAAACGAGAACCTTCACAAATATAGCACAATTGTGTCTTATAAAATTACTATTATACTCTCTTTATACTTGATATATTTATATCAATAATATAGATTCACTTGTTAAGGTTTATTATAAACATGCAAAATTCATTGCATGATGCATTTGCAAAACATATTAAAATCCTTCTAGCAATAAAACATTGTTGAGCTAATATGTATCCAGGTTTCCTGATTCTACAGCTCCAGGTGTGTCATTCCACACGAACTGGAAATGGGAAGCAAAACCGGATCGTTTGTCATCCCTAAGTGGATGCCAAGGGCTGGAGAAGGGAGGAAAATCCATCAGTGGGGACTGACGCCGGTCAGCACTTGGATTAAGCTACTGTACATGGTACTCTCGTGAATGACACTGCAGCCTATTAAATAAGTACAAAAGGGGACGGGGTGTACACTGGAGCTTCTCATGAAGGGTCACAGAGTAGGTAGCAAAATATTGGGGTGGGTGGGGTTGGCTAACAACACACTTGAGTAGTGGCATGTTTGCTGATGGCACCCTGGGTTGCAGAATAATCTCCTAGAGATTAAAATGAACATACACACACACTGCTTCATCCTTGATCTGAAATTTCACATGCTCGTGTAGCGAAGTCCTTAGAAGATTTGGCCTCTTAAAAAGAAATGCAAGTATCAAGCTACTTATCAACCAAGTAGGGGACACGATGACAGATTCACTGAAGGTCTCTTTTCTTTCCTTTTTTTTAAAAACTGGTAACTGCTGAACTATGGTTGGGTTATGACGTGTCAATGTTTGGGAACAGTAAGTGAGCTTGCAGCTGCCTCGCCAGTGGGACTAGCTCTGTCCGCCTCTCTTGCATCCTAGGACTTGTTTCCCCTGCGGCAGACAACACAAGCAGAGGGTCTTTCAAAGCCTCCCCCATCCCCAGTTCCTCCTTGTTTGTTCTCTAGGTCCCCCGTTCTTTCATTCCAGGGGGAGGTGTTTCGAGGCCACTGGACTGGGGCAGATTCTCTTTAACATGGTGGGGGAGACCCCAATGACGAAAATCGACAGACGGAGGGCACGGAAGATGCATCAGATCGTACCAAAAAAGGGGCAAGAGTCTATGTGCTTTCTAGGAAGGGTTAACCTACAGCCAGGTGTGACTTCTACGTAATTACACTGGACGCGACGTCCTCTCCCACTAAGATAATGCTTCTCGGTTGAGAGAGAGAGACCCTGAACAGTTGATCACATTTGGACTAATAACCCTACTATTTTCAGGCCTCCGTCTGGAAAAAGAAACAAGGCTGTGGCCTTAAAATGTTAGGGTTAAGGATTATTCCCTGCGGCTGGTGGGGCTGGGAGCTGGGGGCCAGGGGGGCTTTTGTTCTCGCTGATGACTTTCATACTGCGCTCTGCAGGATGGGGTGCAGAAACTGGGGGTTGACATACGAGAACCCTTCAAAATCAGACTGGTCTATGTTAGCAATGACCAACTGATCAGGCGGTGTCAAGACAGGCTGCCCTCGGGTGAAGAACTTGTCAAAGTTTTCTGCTCCTTTGCCGCACTGTGGAGAAAAAAGAAAAAGAAGGACCTGTCAGCAAATATTATAAAGTACGGGGGGCAGCTCCCCGAGAGCTCTCTGGGGTGAGGACAGGGGCCCAGGGAAGCCAAGGCTGGTTAGGCAGGAAGAATCCTGGACGACGCGCAGGCCGACTTGACTCAAAAGCCAGGCACGGCACACGGTAACGGGGGTTACTCGTTTGTAAACCTTCAAATACCCGTGGAACTGAAACCCTAATGGAAACGTGCCATTAGCAATACTGCGGCGACAGCAGGACAGCGCCTTTTATCTCACTTCGACCTTGCAGAGCAAGCCATTCGGCAAGCACGAGCGCCACTCGCATGTGGCCACCAGTCACAGTTTCATCTTGAAAAGGCCAGAATGTTGGTTGAGACTGAAAGCAGCTACCCCTGAATTGACAGGCTGAACTGACTGTCCTGCAACTGGTTCTTTGCATTAATACATGTAATAAAGTAAAAATTGTGTTATCTTTGTCTTCCAACTGGGATGTTCTAGAAACTCCAGCCCCCAAACTCAGGAGTATGGGCTAAGTGCAGTGGGAAGATGAGAAGATTCTCTCTTGGGTCCATCTGGAATCCGCACACATCTAGATCCATCTGGTCGACCAGCAGACAGGTTGCCATGGCGCTCATTGGCGGCGTGGGGTCTCGGGCTGGGGGAGGTCCACCCTGGTGCTTTGGGGAGACTGGGGCAGCAGAGCAAAGCCTGTCTTGGCTACTCCTCTCCTCTAGGATCCTCAGATGGGGGCTGCAGGCAGAGCTGCCCCATTAGGGTGTCTGAGAAACACCGCAGCTTAAGTAGCACTGCTTGGGAGCCCAACCCCGAAAGGAAAGGGGTACTCTCTTCACTTTTCCCAGCCTCCTAGAAGGGCTGTAGTGTGTTGAAGTCCCCAGAATCACAGAACAACCCTGAAGCAGGGAGTATTAGGAGCTTCACTGGTGACACGAAAATGATTGTCAATATTGGAAATTATCACCCCATTTACCAGCTGGTAATGCCAAAGGGGCAACAAGAATTGATTGTGAGTCAGCAGGAGTTTTAAAGTGACCAGGCATTCCTGGATCATTAATAGGGAAGCTCTAGGTAAGCCACGAGTGGGGTCCACTAATTTCCAGGATTGTCATACCTCCCTTCCTGGGCTGCCCTGAAGGCTAGGTGCACGCTCGCCCAGAACCCAGCCGGGGGTTCAGCACACCTTCCTGCTACTTTTCTGAAGGCCAGTCTAGTCTCACTGCTATACTTCCTCACCTCCTCTTTCACACTCCTTCCCTGTCTTCTACAAAGATTTCTTGAGAATTGAGTTTTTTCCACTCTTTTATCAAATAAAACCTGCTCCTAAGTACCTGCTGAGGTAGAAAGCATGTCATAAACTCAAAATAAGGTCTCCATGACCACTGGCTTTCCTTTCTGGGGTTGTTTTCATTTTAATAAGCAGCCATCCACTCTAAGCCCAAGGATGCTTGCTTATTAAAATGGAGATTTCGGGCCACAGCCTCTGGCGGGTTTGTGTGGGATGGGGCGGGGGGTAGGGGAAAGGAGACAGAGGACTGTTTGGGGTCCTTCGAATCACTCTCCAGAGGCCACACAGGTGATTAGGCCCCCTCATGACACGAGTCCTGCCTCCCACGTGTAAGACAGCAACGCTTTTACTCCAATACTCCACGCTTCCCCAGTGCTTTTCCTCGGGAGAGCAAAAGCGCTCCAAAGCAAAGGCAGACAGAGGCAGACTTCTGCAATTCACATCACCCCACATGCACAGGCCATTCAGAACCATTCAAAAAAGCCTCTGCGAGGAATGAGTAAGGACACAATGTTTCCTCCCAGGAATTCATCAGGGGTCTGCACTTGATTGATCATTTTTAAAAAGAAACAAAAGGAGCCAGCCTCCACTGAGATACTGCTGTGACCATGACAGCAGCTAAAGAAACAGCCCTCTTTGGACATACCAGTGGTTCGCAGCCAGGGGCAGTTTTGCCCATCAAGGGACACTTGGCAATGTCTGAGGACATTTTGGTTGTCACAGCTTGGGGAAGGGGTGCTACTGGCATCTAATGAGGAGAGGCCAGGGTGCTGCCAAGCATCCTGCAATGCCCAGAGGAGAGATTTCTCCAGTGCACATGGCAACGGTGCTGCTGTTGAGAAGCCCTGGGATCCGCCAAGACTGTGATGCGAGGCTGGAGGGGTCCTCAGGTCAGTGTGAGGGCAACGGGGAGCCCAAACAAGGAAATTAGGCAGAGGCAGCCATGTTTGAGAGCAAAAACCAAAAACCAAACCAAGAACAAAAAACGGGGAAGCTGCAGAAGCCCAGGGCAGAAAGCATTGTAAGCAAGTGCTACGGCCTCGTGGAGCCGGCTTTGAGGAGAAAGCCCTTTTGGAACCCAGTGAATCAGCACTCGTTGCCTGGAAAAGTTAAGTGCATCTACTGCAAGTGTTTCCAGAGGCGGGATGTGTGCTTCCTTAATAAGAGATCATTTGAACTTTAACTGATACTTAGCAGCCATGCAAAGCAGAGCAGGAAGGAAGTTCTAAGGGGGAAAAACACAGTAGAAGAATGTGAAGCTCCTAAGCGGAAGCCAAGCCAAGGCAACATGTCCTCTCGCCACTGGCTGGGCATCTGTCCACCCAGCTTTCGGTTTGTCGCTTTGTCCTGTGAAAAGGCTGCACAGGTGTGCACCTTTCCTCCGAGTACCATCCTACGGTGTTCTCAGAGCATCTCCTACGGGGAGCTCCAAAAGCCGAGGCTTACCTGCCACAGGTATTTTCCCTACAGGTCCAGAACTGTGAGAGACACCACTTGGTTTCCTGGCACGGAGGGTCTCTTGGTGCTTTAGAAGTGAGCCCGTCACCAGCTATTAGTGAAATTAGGCCCAGAAACAATCTCCTTACAAATCAAATTAGACAAGGTACTGAACGAGCTGCTTTTCAAGACCGTGGAGAACTACAGCTGTCCTCCTATCATCACAACCACCTCCTGCAAGGGCGAATGAAAACGGGAGCACTTTGGATCCCTGGGGAAAGACAGACAATAGCTTCAACCAGCTACTGCGTTCCTAACACAGAAAAGATCCCCTGCCCTACCCACAGCCAGCGCGTGACGGGCAATAGACTTGAGGCACCCTCTTGGAGCTGAGCAGGGAGCTGGAAGAGGCAGAGAGGCTAAAGAAAGCCAAAGGGGCACCTAGAGGAACCGGTGAATGTGTGAATGAGCAAGTGAATGAATGATGGAGTGCGTGAGAAATGCAGCTAGCCTGGCATTCCTCAGGGATGAGGCGGGACGGTTCTTACCACCGTCACCTGAAGGGCAGCCTTGACAGCAGCCACAGGCCACCCGGCAACACCCAGCAGCTAAAAGTGGCATTTGCTCCTTGAGAGGAAACCCCTTGTTGGGTGTATACTGTCTGCACCCCCAAGGGCTGCCCACATCCTTCACCAGAGGAGGCTCTGCCATCTGGGACATGATGCATCACACAACTGGTGTGTGACAAAGGTGGGGGGACGAGGTGGCAAGAGGCCGCCCAGACCAGAAGGGGCCTCTGGGGCTCCCCGAGACCAGGAGATGCCTTGTGTTCTCAGGGTAGTGGCCAGCACCTTAGGGCAAGTGGGAGGTGGGGAGGGGCGGAGGACTGGGCGAGGGCTCAAAAGTCCCATGGGACAGCTTTGGGCAGCTCACTGCGCCTATCTGAGCCTTAGTTTCTCCATCTCTAAAATGGGGATGTGAATATCCACCTTCCAAGGCTGTTGTGGGAATTGAATAAGCTAGCCCGAGACCCTTTCTAGATGATCAGGCATGATGTAGACACAGGCAAAGTGTTTACAGCTACTTGGCAGGTGAAGGGCGCAGGATCAGCACCTGAAGGATGAATGGCTGCCCTTAATAATCTACTTCGCCTCATCTCTAGATTCAGGAAGGAACTCCTTTGCTGTTTTTGACATTTCTACCCATCTGGTAAAAACCATCAACTGATATAATGAACCCAGGAGAAGCCAGGCATGGTTAAGATGTCCCAAAGCACGGAATGAAGCGGGCCGGTGGAGAGGGAGGTGTGACTCTGGGTGGAATTTGGGATTGCACGCTTCCTTGCCAGAGCCCCATGTGGCAAATGGTTGGTGGGCTCACAGCCCTCTGCCTTTTGTGCCCAGGGCCGCTGGGCAGGAAAGGATCCTCCTCTGCAGAAGGTGGCTCCTTGGCAGCGGCTCCCACTTGTGAGAGGCCCCTGAGAATGGACAGTATGTGTTTGCTCTATTCCTGACCTTGTCCTTGGCGTCTCTGTCATGTAAAATGTCATCCCACAGTCACTGGTACGGGAGTTAGCATGAATACGAGCAGCTCGGCATATACCACCATTGAAAAGCAAAACCAAACAAAACCCAGAAGGGCAGGAAGCGAGCAGAACAAATAGAGAGCAAAGACTTATTGCAAACTCATGAGAACTGAAACATACAAAGGTGGGGAACTTCTCTTACAATGACGAGATGAGATGCAGCAGGGTGGGCTTTGTCTTTTAGGGAAACTGTCAAATGTATTCCAAGCCCAGTTTTGGGGCCTGACCTTAGCATGGGGCCATGGTCCAAGCGTCGGGGGACAGTTTTCCGACTTGCAGTTGTCCGCTGTCTTCATTTAAGTTAAATAACCCACAGCAGAAATAGGCTGAACATTCTGCTTTGGGACTCCAGGCAACGGCCCAGCGGCCACACGCTGGAACCATCCAGTGAGGGTGCCGGGCCACTGAGAGGAGCCAGGGACTGACCCTTCGAGGAAGACCAGCATGCTCAGGGAATGGTCTTCCGTGCATGACCAACACAAGCAGGAGCACACGGTTAAGAGCTAAGGGGTGGAGTTAGTCTGCTCGTTTAGTCACCCAAGGTTCTGGAAATGTGCTCACCGAAGGCTTGGATGCCCACTGAAGCCAGTGCATTTTGGTACAGAAGGTCTGGAGAACAAGAACGGACAAAGGAGAGTATTTGGAGGCAACTCGAGAACTGGGAATGACCATGTAAAGAATAACGTAAACCCACATGAGCGGACGTGGAGAAACCTCCGAGCTTTATGTTGCTACATGAGAGACGCGAGGTGCAAAACAGGACGCGTGGCAACCTCTCTGTGCGATTGCTTACACGCGTGTGCAGCTTCCCGGAAGGTTACAGCAAAGAGTGCCTCGTGGGCCAGAGGCCGGGGAGTGGGAGAGAGCGCCTTTCCATTTTGTACCCTCCTCTACTTTTAACTGTTTATTTCACCAGATGGAGCTAGGATTTTTCTAATAACATTTTAAGAAGGGATCAGGACCTGCTTTACCTGCAAACATCACCTGTGGTGAGAGACTGGCTTCTCAGATACAATTAAACAGCACTGTCTCACCTGCCGCCTTAGAGCATTCTCTCGGAAAGGGCAAGCTCTGCTCTGCAGGGAGGCTGACCTTATTGACGCGTCTCCTGCTAAATGCAGGCTCCTTGCCACTCATGAGATGAGTGAATTCTTGTAGGCGTGCAAGTCACATGCATGGGAGGGCCAAACCTCTGGCTTATCCTGGTCTGAGGTCTGTGGAAGGGAAGCAGGCCCCCCATCTTGCCTTTCTTTAGGGTTAGGGCCAGCTTGCGAGGGCACGCAGCTCCTTTTCCAAGAGAAGCCATTGTACCGACCGTCGCTGTGAGCAGCCTCCCCTCAGACGACGCGCTCTTGTCAATCCACAGACCGAGGCACAAGGGTCTGCATCTGTGCCACCACTCACACCAAAGCTCCCTGAGGCTTGTAATAGGGCTACTCAGTCATACTGATTGTTACGTTGTATGTCTCACTTCTTCCAACCTCTAGAGCAGACAGATATTGGGGAGAGTAGCTATCAAAGAGTGGGAAAGCTGCTCTTCTCTAAATTAGCCAAAAAAGATGCTGCGTTGGACTGGTTGAAAGCTCAAAGCTCAATGCACGATGACTGACACATTCTGGTCTCCAAAGATTGATAGATGTTCTGGTGTTGTCAGCGAAGATTCCCCTGAGTCTGAGTCTTGAAGATCTTGGTGTTAATTAGCGTCACCGTGATTAGCTCGACTGAAAGGCCCAGAGAACGACGCTACCGCTGCCCGAGAGAACTGGTCAGAAGGAGCCGAGGCTGCTGTGGTCTTGTGTCCACTAGACCAGCCCTGCAGGGCCCTCCGTCCTGTACCTGCAGAGCCACCCCTCTGCATACGTTAGGTTTTTAGAATATTTATTCAAAGAACACAGCACCATCAAACGTCTCTTTTAGGAAACACACATGGAATTATTCAGGCGTAAAGAGGCACTCTGTCCACAACTCACTCGTAAGTGTCTGAAAAGAAAATGTATATGTGCATGTGTCTGCAGCCACACAGACAGATAGAGATCTAGAAAAAGAATGATAAAGCAAACGTGGGGAAATGATACCATTTGGGGAATCTGGGTAAAGGGTATGCAGAAATTCTTTATTCAATTTTTGCAACTGTTCTGTAAGTCTGAAATGAGAAACTATTTCAAAATATTTTTTAAATAAAAAGGAACACGGCATTAACTTTGTTAGTTAAACCACCAAGAAACTCTCCACACAAGCTAATGATATAATAAAATAAAGGATTTCGAGGTGAATGGGGAAATCAGCTCGGACTCTGTCTTCTCACTGCACTGGCATCCCACTGGCTCTCCATTTTCTAGTTCTCTTTCACTGTTGCTGCAAGGATGCCAATGTCTTGATAAAAGCTATTCTTTTTTTCCCTTTTCCTGTCTCATTCTGATCAAATAACTACAGTAATTTCCCAAGAAAGGCTACCTGTGAAAGACAGCAGGCCTGATTCCAAAGTGCCCTGAGTATGTCAACTCTGGGATGTATTTCTTGGTGGTAGCTTTACGCATTCATTTCTCTCTTTCTGAAAACTGGTGAAGTGTGGCAAATGCTTCTGGCTTGCCTGTGAGCTAAGTATTCTGCTCCTTGGTACCAATGGACAGAATTCTAAAAAGAAAAATCAAGCAACTTTACACTTCCAATATTTCTATTAAAGTGTTATTTATCTTGGGTGGGATGAGAGGAAATTGGAAGGCTGTTCTCGGACATTTTCTTCACAGGAATAATGAATCAGGATAAAAGCCTACAAAATTCAAAGTACCCCTGGATCAGTGTCCTGGGCTCATGCGTGCGTGTCCCTCTCCGAGGGCATGCTG
>JAQZBX010063601.1:0-16666 GCA_029593785.1 Cabassous unicinctus | reverse complement strand
TTCTGTCTCTGTCTTCTCCCTGTGGCTTTCTCTAACTGATTGTGTCTGAATTTCTTCTGTTTATGAAGAAGTCCAGTAATAGGGAATAAGACCCAGCCTGATTCAGTGTGGCCACAACTTAACTAAAAAAGACATCCTCAAACGTTCCTATTTATACATGACTTCACACCCACAGGAACGTGGATTAAGATTAAGAACATGTCTTTCACTGGGTACATAATTCAACGTACCGCACCTTACGTCAAGAATTATTCCAAATGGATCACAGATTCAAATGTTAATTAAAAAAACAAACAAACAAAAAAAAGAAACCATATACTAGTAAAAGAAAGAAGAAATGAAAGGCTTTTTCTAAGACTGAAAACTCGGAAGCGTAAGAATAGAAATTGATAAACTTAGCTGTATAAAAATAAAATCTACATGAGAAAAATAAGAATAATGTAAACACATGAAAGCTGGAGGGGGTGGGATTGCAGATCATGTATCAAAGTGCTAATCTACATAACATATAAAGAACTTCTAGAAAGAAAGGAGCTTTATTTTGGTCATCTCTTCTGTAATTAAAAATTAAATCCTTAAATGCTTTAGAATTCTAGGGAAATATTGATGCTAAAATATTGGAATATGAAAGAGACATGGAGTTCACTAGTCTGGTCTCAAAGCTCTCATTTTTTTAAGAGGATAGAGAGTAAGTACCTTGGGCAAATTACCTATGCAAGGTTAACCAAGGCAATAATGAGAGTTGTGACATGAGCATGTGGAGCAAGCCTGAAGATTACCTAGAAAGAGCAAGGGGGAAAAATACCTGGCAGAGGAGAAGTTCAATCTTATACAGGGAAGAGACTGACAATGTTGATGGTACAGAAAAAGTTCAATGTGGTTCAACAGTAGTAAGAAAGGGTGGTTGGCACAGAATGAAGATGAAGAAGTAGGCTGGGGTCATGCAGGATCTTATAGGTGGTATGGGCTTCCTTGTAAGTGCACTTGAAAGCATTGAGGTATTTTTCCTCTATCTATAAGGACTCCAGTCATATAGAATTAAGGCCCCACCTGATTCAGTTGGTCTCATCTCTACTAATAAAATCTTTGAAGATCTTATTTACAAATGAGTTCTTATCCATAGGACAGGATTTAGGACTGGAACTTGTTTTTGTGGGACTATAAATCAATCCATAACAATAGTATAGCTAGTTTATATGTTAAAAAAATAAACAAGAGGAGAGGAAAAGATCAATAAAGAAGGAAAATGGGTGGAAAACAGAATGAAGAAAGTAATTTTGAGAAGGTGAAAGTGAATGATATCCACAATCTGTGGGGAGAGATTAAAGCTCTTTTTGTCTTACTCTTACTGTCTTTTTGCTGCCGACACTGAAGGCATATGTCTAGGTACATTCAATGTTTAGGTGAGTCCAAGTGAAAAGGACACTAGAAAAGAGGGGCAAGGAATTTGATTATGTTACTAAGGAACACCGGAAACTATATTCGACAATGAATGAGGAGTTGGGTGTGAGGGTGTAACCCTAAAGCAGTGGAGGAAAAGTTCAGAAGATGATGAGTGGAAGAAGAAACTGGAGAACACAGATAATGATAAATTTGCCAAGAATGAAGATTAGAGTTGGTCTAGAGAGTTTGATTATGATAAGAGGTAAACTTCTAAGAATAGAGAAACTATTCTAAGTTCACTATGTGAAAGTAAGGATGAGGAGCCATTTTGTTCTTTGAAGAACAAAGATACATAGTTTAAAGATGGCATTTAAACTATGAAGTGAAACAGTTTTTTTCACTTTCATGATCAAAAAACAAAAAAGAAAGAAAAGACAGTGAAACAGTATCTCATGCAGTCAGGGAATTAGGTTCATTCATTGTTTAAAGTCTTTTCACTGGCAGATAGTACATTTCTCCAAACACAGTGTTCCAGAAGCCCTGTTTGTCTCCTTCAGTGGAACCACTCCCCTCTTTTTCAGCCATTTTGCCAAATTTTTCTGGTCCAGAATTCAGTTTAGGTAGAGTTATCTCACAAAGTTTGTTTTTCATTATGCTATAAAGTCATTTATGTTGTATTAAATTTCAAATAAAATAATGACATTGCCTATAAAAAGACAATGAATTCCTTTCAACAGTAACATTCTCCCTTTTCAGTAATTTCGATTGATAGAAAACATTTGTATATGTGACAATTCAATTATTATTTATTTTTAAACTCTATGTAAGTGTACATCAAATCATTTATTAATTCTTTTTTCTTCCTTTGGGGATCATTAATTTAGTGCCTATTATATGATAGTATCTGAACCAGACATTATAAATTAAAAGGTAAATAAGAAATGGTCCTTGTCCAAACAATACTCATAGAGACAATACATAAAAAGTTGATACTCTTAACAACATTTAAAATGTCAACATTCTAAGAATATACACTGCAAGAAATGTGGGGGCAGAGAAAAGGCATGATTAATGCATTCCTCTTGCTTCATGAGAAACAGTGGCACACTTCTGAGAAAGGAGGGCATTTATCCTCTTCCCCTCCAAAAACTGAGATTTATTTTTTCCAAAGACAAATGAATCAGGGGCTCAGAAAAAGAAATTAAATTGAATTGATTTAAAGGAAAAAAGTGGTATTTTCTCCACATCTCAGTTTTTTTTTTAATCTAAAATGCATATCCACTTATCAGTAAATATTAAGACCAATATTTTCAGAGCATGTCTTTAGTTTTGCTTATCTTCTGCTTCTCCAAATTACTTCACGTATTTCACTATACACTCACAATGTTATTTTATTAATCCAGCAGTCTTTATTTATTTTTTCCTTCAGACACTGAATTGGAAGTAACTTCATTGAAATGTTTCCCTTAAACATTTCAGTGATTCTTGAATGTCCAAGCTCAGAGCAAAATCTACCTGGAAACATTTTTTTTTAAAACCTCGTTTGAAAACCAGTACTGATTTTAATGGGCTCGGTAAAATCTATAATCTCCTAATGTAATTCACCCTAGTCACTGTTACTCCACTGTTGTAATGTCCCTTACTAAGAAGGAAAACAGAGATTGCACACAAGAGCAAACTTAGGTCATTAAAACCCTGTGCCTATGTGTACTGAGCAATTGGGGACACACCAAAAACAAAGTCATTCCCTTATTCTTGAACAGATTATAGTGGGATTCCTTGGCCTTTCTACTGAGATAAGTTACACACTGCTCAACTCAAGTCCCAAAATATATGAGATTTAAAAAATAGTAGAACCAATAGGAAAATCTGACTTTTACTAGAGTCTTCAAAGCATTCTGCAATTTAAATCTCACATCTTCAGCTGGAAATATTCTAGGGTAGTGTTTATTTGCTTATTTAATTATAAGGGAAATGTAATTTATTCAAAATTAAGATGGCAATGCTCTGGTTGCTTCCATATTGTTTGTTTTTCTAAATTTTACATTTGCGCTAGTTGCAGATTAACATTCAGTTGTAAGAAATAATGGAGAAGGTTCCATATACCCTTCATCCAGTAAGCCCAGAGTAAAATCCAGCATGACCATATTACAATATCAAAATGAGGAAATGGTCTAAACAGGCTTATTTTTTTAAATGCCTCAAAGACTTTAACATTACAATGATTCTTGTCATGTCAATCATAATTACCTGTGTAATATTTTTTTTTTACATGGTCAACATTGACTATTTTTAATATGGAAAGGTGTCAGTGTAATCAAAACCTCTATAATTATTATCTTTATGAAAAAAGATTAGTGACTCAATACAATAAAATATTTTGCCTAGAATTAATTCCAGTCCACCAATAAAAGGTTACTTATAATTTAGAGAAAAAAATACTACACAGTGTAGAGAAAAAAATACTACACAGTGTAATCTTTTAGTATTAATAGTGTTTGTTTTTGTCACAGCATCTGTAGTATATGGAATATATTCTAGAAAAAATTTCCTTAGAAATACAATAATGAAGTTAAATCTCTAAGTCCATGTCATACAATTGACCAAATATGGGTGACCATTTGAGGTTTCTGGATTAGAACTTTATAAAGAAGACATAAAAGAAACAACTGAACAAAACATAGAAGTAATTGATATGCTAGTTTACAATGAAACACACCTGATCAAAGTAAGTAAATAAATATGTAATCATATACATATATACACATGTATGTTTATTTTTATATATTTATATACATATATATTCAAAAAGTGAGGAATCTGCTGATTGTAAGTATGATCAAGTTCTCTAAAGATAAAAATGTAATTTTTTGTCCCTTTATGATTTTGATATACTATCCAAAGAATAGAATTCACATGGATCTGTTTCCTTCCATTTGAGCATATATTTGACAAACATTTGTTGATTCACTTCAATGTGTCAGACTCTGCTTGGAGCTAATGCTGCAACATTAAAAATTCACAGGCTAAACCATGTACTAATAAAAAGAATGGTTTTAATAATTGCAGAGATACGTGACAAATGGTTGCCTTTTTTTCTATAAAGATTTTTATCTTTTCTCTCCTCCTCTCCTCTCCTAGAATAATTCTTTGACTATTTGCCAGAATAGATTGTCTAGGATTTCTCAAAAATATCATTTCTGATCTACCTCTCAGTTATTATTTTATGAAAAAAATAGAGAGATGGAGGCAAAGAAACATAGAAAATTAATGAGGCATAGGACATTTCTACACTGAGAAATCCAGTGACAAATTTACAGATATGCTTCTGGATATTTGAACAATTAAATAGTGCTGGTGATATATTTCTAGAGAACAGGGGAGATAATTCAGAGATATATTCTCTCACAGAAAGTTAGGTTTTCTGTCTCAATGAATCTTTTACTAATTTGTGGATAACTCCACTCTATTAGTTTCTTCCTCAAGAGATTTTCTTTTTCATAACACCTTTATTGATATATAATTCACTTACTATAAAATTTACTGATTGAACGTGCAGTTTTCTTGAATCACTGTGATGGTTAAACTAATGTGTCAACTTGGCCAGGTAATAGTGCCAAGTTGTTTTGTCAAGCAATCACTGGACTAACTATACTACCAGGGCATTTCATGGACTTTAATTACCAGTGAATTTATTGCACATATGGCTGATTGATTACATCTATAGTCAACTGAGAAGATTACAGTCAGAATGAATGATAGCTCATCCAATCAGTTGAAGACCTTAAAAGGAGACGTTATTTCAGCATTCAGAGAGAATTTCCATCTCTACTTTATACTGCCAGCATCTACTGGGGAACTATTTGAGGACCTTCATTGGAGTCCCTGGCTTGCAACCTGCCCAATGGAATCTGGCCTTTTTCATCCCCACCCTAGTCAAGTGAGACAATTTTATAAAATCTCATACTATTTACAGATATGTTCTTTCAGTTCTGTTTCCCTAGAGAACCCTGACTAATACAATATTAACAGAATATTTTTTCACCTGAAAATAAACCCTGTGGCCATTAGCAGTCACACCCCATTTCACCCTTTCCCCAGCCCCTGGCAACCACTATATTTAATACATTCTTTCTCTATGGATTTGCTATTCTGGATTTCTCTTAGGTTCACCCTTGCATCAGTACTTTATTCCTCTTTATTGTCAAATAATATTCCATTGCATGGATACACCACACATATTTATCCATTGATCAGTTGATGGACATTGTGTTGTCTCTACATTTTGGCTCTTATATGTTTCACAAGCCTTTCAATGAATCTTTGACTAGGCATTTTTTTTTTTCTAACAATGCAATTTGAAACACTAGAATACATACATGTGTATATATATATATATATATATATATATACTGAATTTCTATAAAATAGACTATGGGAAAAAATTCAGGTGCAATGTTTGGGTGGTAGAAGAGGATTCTGGTACTCCAATTCCTGTGATCGAAAATCTGTGTGGTTTCCCCAAGCCTATATTCATTTTTGATAGTTTGTCTACTATGTGTTCCAGAGTAGCCTACTTATTTAGTTGCACACACTTTTCCAGAGGGCAGCAAATTTTCAGGGGCAATGAAGTCTAATTCATATTTAAGAAGAAAATGCCACCTGAATTGTGGAAGTGCCTTCTTTGTTACAGGCCATGAAAACTATTATTTGTAGAGTATATTTTGATGGCTTTCTGGGACAATTTGGTGCCTTTTTGAATAGTAAAGGAGCATCATCAATGGCTATTCCTTTTGTCAGCCCAGGTTAACTCAAAGTTGACTATGCTAATAAGGCAGAAGAAGGGACTGAGATATGAATTCCAGTTCTTCCAGTTCTTCCAGTTGCATTTTAATAAAGCATATGAGTCTAATTACAAAAGGGATTTTTGAAAGAAAGTGATCAAAGGCATCATTTTATTCAATCTCTTTCCAATACTTGAATTTGCACTATTATATTTCCAACTATTTATTTATTTATTAAATTTATTCTTTTTTTCCATTTACAAGGTAAACATACAGTCACCTGGCAATGATATAGGCAATAAATATATAGCAGTAAACAACACAAATATTCTTCTTGTGTTCACCAAATATACTTGTATGCAGGGAAGAAATTAATTAGGTAAACAAACAAAGTGGAGGTATTGATAAATATTATTCAAAAATAGAGAATGGCAGCATAACCAGGAAAGACTTGTACAGGAGAACATACTTAAGCTATCTGAAGGATAAGATAGATCCAGCAAGACAAAAAGCAAGGTGAAAGAATACCTGGCAGAGGATAAATTCAATCTTATGTGGGGAACAGATTGACAATGTTGATGGTGCAGAAAAATTTCAATGTGGTTCAACAGTAGTAAGAAAGGATGGTGTGGCACTGAATGAAGATGAAGAGGTAGGCTGTTGTCATGCAGGATCTTGTACACTTGAAGGCATTGAGGTATTTTAAATGAGGTAAAATGACCCACCTGGTTTTTAAAAGATCCTTCTTGCTGCTATTTGCTGCATAGTTTAGATGATGGGGTGCATTAAATGACCTTTAGAGTCTTCCAAGCAGAAGAGGATAATGGCTAGGGCTATGGGTATAGCCAGAGGAGAGAAAAAGAAATGCTAGGTCTCTGCTTAAATACTCATAGAAACAATGTCTCCAAAATTTACCTATTTTTTAAGAGAGAATGGATTGTGGAAAGGCTTTCCTGGAGTAGGAGTCAATTTAGGCTTCAAAATAAACAATCTCATAACCTCAATGACAAAATCACAAAAATCTATTTTCTTTTAATTCATTTGCAGTTCCACTGTGGCTTTACTAGATTTGGATGGGTATAGCTCCCGGTTTTGAGCCAAGCTCATATTTGCTCACTGTGTTTTACTAGTCTCTTGGAATAGTGGTTACTCAATAGTGTTCTCATGGCAGGTGAGAAAAGTGCCAGAGGGCATGCCCAGCCATTCAAGCATATTTGAAGTCTCTTCGTGTAAGTGGCGCTCTGTGCCTTCAAATCACAGTTCATTAGCCAAAACAAGTCACATGGGCCAGCCCAATATCAATGTGGCAAGGAAATAGCCCATCTACTGTAAATATTAGGCCTGCAAGAGACTCATGGCTAGGCATATGGATGTATATTTCTAATACAGAAAGGAAATAAAAAATTGGGAAAAAGACCCCAATTTACCACGTCTTATAGTTAGGGGTAATTTCTACATACTACTGTAACAATTCTCTCAGCAGCCATACAGGAAAGCTCTAATTCTTAACTCAATAAATGTTTAAATATTTAAAGTCAGCTACTGATACACAAACTCCTACATATTTTTCAAGAAAAAAATATAGTTCCTTTATTTATTCATATAATGTTAGAATAATATTAAAATGCTTCCCATTCTGGCCCCAGTTGACTTTTAAAGCCTTATCTCCTGCAATTCCCAAGCTTTTGTCTAGTCCTTGAATCACACAAGCAGATACATGATTCCGTAAACACATCATGATCTTTTAACCTGTCATGCATTTATTCTTGATATTTCTTTCAGCTAAAATAATTTCATCTCCACCATGTTATCCTGATAAAATCCTTTTCCTTTTTCAATACCACATTCAAATATCAAATATACTGTGAAGCCTCCCTTGAACCTGCTGGCAGGATTAATAGCTCCTTTCTCTGTGTATCACTATATTATTTTAGTGCCATTTGTAACACAGTCACTGGAGATGGAAAGTCTTTTCCTTTCCCAGCCTCTAGACTGCCCAAAAGATGGAAATTTCTTCCCATCTGTGGCATTAGGGTGGCTGTATACATTGATACTGTGTCATTTGTCATTCCCTGAAGGAGACAGAAACAACTCTGGTATTGTAAACAGAAAATGGTTTAATAGAGAGAATTGGATGCTTCAAAATTGTTGGAAGTGCTTGTGGCAGTTTGATATAGTTATGAATTCCAAAAATAGATATGGATTATGCTTGTAAACTGTTTTTCTGGGCATGATTAAATTATGATAAGGGCTTTGATTGGGCACATCAGTAGGGCATTGAACCCCGCCCCCCCTTGGTGGGTGGGGTCTCAAAGATAAAAGATATGTCAAAGGACAGAGTTGGAGTTTTTGATATTGGAGTCCTGATGCTGAGTTTTAATGCTGAAGCCCAAGGAAATAAGCACACAGAGGAGCTTAGTCATGAGAAAGGAGAGAAGACCCCTGGGAAAGAGATGAGCTGTTCATCTGATAGTGTACAGCTGGCTTTGTGGAAAGAGGCAAAGCCTAGAGGGCATCATAGTCTACAGCTAATCTTGTGGAGGTAGCAGAGTTGCTGAGCCCTGAGAAAAGCAAGCCCCAAAAAGAGATACCCAGGAAGCCTGAACCTTCACAGATGTCGGCAGCCATCTTGCTCCAATATGTGGCAATAAAGTTTGGTGAGGCAAGTAACTTATGCTTTATGGCCTGGTAACTGTGGCCTCTACCCCAAATAAAGACCCTTTATAAAAGCCAACCGATTTCTGGTATTTTGAATCAGCACTCCTTTGGCTGACTAATACAGTGCTTGAGGAGCCTAATTGATTAGGTCTCTAGGAATGATTCCAAGAATAATTCAGAATTAAACCACCAGAGTCTGTGTTCCCTCTGTCATATCAGGAAGGTGGTGAATTAGGAAGCTGCCACTGGAACCATTAGTTTCAGAATGCACTGCTTTAGCCCAGGTTCATGGATCAGGAAGCTGGAGGCAAGAGGTCAACAGCTGTTCCCACAACACCTAAACATAAGTGCTGGATATGAAAATGGTCTGCAGAAAAATCCATATCTCTGAAACCCAGCTTGTCAGTGGAAAATTGCAAAAAGCAGTAGAAATTCTGCTTTCATCTAAGTTGCAGCTTTCAAACCTTGTATCAGTGCATTTAATTGTGGAAACTAACTCACATTCATAATACCTAATCACAAGGGAGTCAGAAAAATATAATTTTTAGCTTTGGGAATTGATGCAGAATGCCAAATATACTCTCTCTCTAACCCTTTATTTCACTTTAGTCTTCTCGCACTACAAGGGGTAAAGGCAGGGATATGATAGATAAGATAGCTCAAGTCTGACAACCTTTGGTCCTCACTTATTTGTCTGTGAACATTTAAGGTATTAAAATAAATGAAAACATATAAGAGCCCTCTCTTGGGCTCTTGAGTCCTCTTCAGTTAATAGGTGTGAGTCAGCAGCTGGCCGGCTAAACATTATCTCAATACAAATGGCTCTTCTCTTGAGTCAACCCCAAGCTCTGGGTTTAGAAGAAAGTGTTACAAAAGCCCAAGTCTATTTTGCTTCAAATCCAAACAGTGCTTTCAATCTTGGTTTGTTTTGTTTTGTTTTTTGGAGAAAAAAGCCAAAATTGAAAGCACAAACAAACCAAATAATCAGAAAATAAACAATACATAGTGAATCATGTATCTCAATTTATTTTTTTATTTATCTTCATTTTTTTATTTTTAAAGAAGATTTAGATTATGTAAATGTTACATAAAAAATATAGGGAATTCCCATATGCCTCATCCCCTCCTGCTCCCCCACTTTCTCACATTAACACAATCCTTCATTAGTGTGGTACATTTGTTTCAAATGATGAGCAACCATGAACTATAGTTTACATTATAGTTTACATTCTGTCCTGCACAATTTTGTAGGTTCTGACAAAATATATAATGGCCTATGTCCGACATTGCAATGTCATGCAGTACAATTTCAAATTCCCGAAAATGCCCCCATATTAGATGTATTCTTCCCTCTTCCTCCTCTCAGACCTCTGGTGGCCACTGCCTTTATATCAATCATAAAACTACTTCCATTGCTAGAATAATAATAAGCCTGTGATAGAATAAATAATAAGTCTACTTTAGTCCATTGTTCATTCCCCAATCTAGAGGATTTGGGGATGGTCATGCCCACTCTGCTTCTAATTGAGAGAGGACTTAGATCCCAGTGGGCAATGTCCATCACCTTCTCCTTTTTAGTTGTGCTGCATCCAATGAACTTGAAAGTAGGTGTTGTGACTCTGCTGAGATTCAGGGCTCAACTGGCACATGAATGGACCAAAGATTTAAGTCTCTGGGATATATAATTAACAAGTATACTGCTAATTGTAGTTTCAAATAAGAGGGGCAGAAAAGCCATGTATAGACTCACTATAAATGGATCTAACTCTGTTATATTAGGAAGTATAAATTCCAAAGTAAGCCCACTATCAGGGTGCCGAATACCTGAGCTTGTCTGCCCTTCTTATAGTGTCTGGATGTCTCTAGAGCCACCAGATGCCCTGCTGTTTGAGGCACTGTTTATTGTGGCAGTCAATGGGATCCTGCTGAGACTTGCAGAAGTGTAACCTCTGGAATGACCTCCTGACTTAGTTTGAAATCTCTTAGCCATAAAAACTCTTTTGTATTTCATGTTTCCCCTTTTTGTCAAGGTCTTTTTCCGGATGCATTGCTAGTTGGCACTTGGTAATAATCCCTGGGTGCCAGGGAGGCTCATACCTGGGAGTCATGTCCCATGCCAAGGGGAGTGCATTTATATGCTGAATTTGGCTTAGAGAGAGGCCACATTTGAGCAGCAAGGAGGCTTTCAGGAGGTAGCTGTTAGACAATATATAATACTAGGCTAAGTTTAAATTTCACAAGAAAAGGTTCATAAGTACAATTATCAATATCATGGGCAGGCATAGTTGTCTGTTTTCCTTCATTAGGCATTGCCCTTGTACTCGGAGGATTCTTGCTGTCCTATGAGAGAATGTAGCATAACCCCCCAAGTTGGGAATTCAATATTTTTTTAGTTATAGTGTGGGGGTCCACCTACCTAGACCATGTCCCATGAACACTTGAACATATTAATATGCTTTAGAGTTTTAGAGGCATGTCTCAGGTGAACCTCTACCCATATTTCCCCCAATCACTGACACCCTGCAGCAGTAATCCTCCCCTGACACAGTTGTGACCTTTCTGTGGTCCAAAACTTCTTCAAAAACTAAGCCAACAAAATAACCAAATAAAATTAATTAGAAAATGAAATAATAATCGTTTTAAAAATAACAAATAAAATACAAAAAAATAAAAAATACTGAAATAATATAAATTTTTAGACATTGTGACTTTCATCACTGTAAGATCTGTTGTCTTGTATGTACAGTTACATTTTCTTCCATATATTACCTTGGTGTCTTATTTTTTTCATTTTATCTTCAAAGAAGCTTTAAGTTACAGAAAAGTCACATAGAGAATATAGGGGATTCCCATATACACAACACCCTCCCCCTTTTCCCCTCTCCCCTAATAATAGCATTTTACATGTGGATGGTACATTTGTTACAATTGATGTACAAATATTGAAGCATTGCTACCAACCGTGGTCAATGGTTTACATTATGGGCTACATTTTGAACCATACACTTTTATAGGTTTTGACAAAATTTAAAATGACTTATATTCTTTATTGCAAGATCATGCAGAATAATTCTAATGCCCTAAAAATGCCCTAAAGTCCATCTATTCTATTTTTTCCTTCCCTCGGAACCTATGGTAACAATTAAGTTTCAATGTTTGAAGAATAAAATTCATAGTTACTTGCAATAATATTGACGCTTGATATATTGGTCTGTTTTCTTTTATTAGGCACTGTCTATGCTCTTGAGGGATTTTTGTCCCTCTAACTGAGAACATAGCAGGACTCCCCAGGATGGGAGTTTAATATTTTCTTGTTTATTGTGTGGGTTTCCACCTACTGAGATAACATACTATGACAAGATGGACACTTAGATATTCTGAATAAGCATGCCCCAGGTGCACCCTATCCCATATTTACCCCACATCCAATGTCCTACACCAGTAACTCTCCCCTGCCATATTTGCCAAAAGAACATTCCTAACATTGTAGTTTTAACCACAGACATGCAAATCCCCAGAGTTCACCTGCTCCTTCCTCCAATACTCCCCACCAATTCCATGGATAATCTAACCCAACGCCGCACCCCCACTACCTCTCACAGACAAGCACTGCTGAACCCAATCATATCATGGCACCACTCTCATGCCCATACACTGCCCAACCACACCCTTCTACCTTATCATAGATTTTGTCTGTATGGGCATTGGCTCACCACCCTTTACTCCCTTTCTGTCTCCTGTAAACCCATCTTCCAGATCCTAGCTCTGTGAGTCTGCCCAAATTGCTTAAGTCATATCAGTGAGGTCATGTAATATTTGTCCTTCAGTGCCTGCTTACTTCACTCAACATAAGATCTTCAAGATTCATCCATGTTATCCCATGTGTTAATACTGCATTCCTTCTTACCGCTGAGTAATATTCCAATGTAAGTGTATACCACAGTTTGCTTATTCATTCATCTTTTAATGGACATTTGGGTTGCTTCCAACTTTTGGCAATAGTGAATAATGCTGCTATGAATATTGGTGTGTGTATATCTGTTCATGTCCCTGCTTTCAATTCTTCTGGGTATATGCCCAGCAGTGGAATTTCTGGATCATATGGCAGTTCTATAGTTAGCTTCCTCCATAATGGCTGCAACGTTCAATATTCCCACCAGTAGATAAGGGTTCCCTGTCCTCCACATCCTCTCCAACACTTGCAGTCTGCTTTTTAATAGCCAGCAATCTAATGGGTATAATATGATATCTCATTTTAGTTTTGATTTGCATTACCCTAATAGCTAGTGATGTTGAGCATCTTTTCATGTGCCTTCTAGTCATTTGTATATCTTCTTTGGAGAAGTTTCTATTAAAAACTCTTGCCCATTTTTAAAATGGGTTGTTTGCCTTTTTATTTTCAAGGTGTAAGATTCTTTATATATGCTGGGTATTAGGCCCCTATGGATAGATGATTACCAAATATTTTCTCACATTTAGTAGGCTTTCTTTTCACTTTCTTGACAAACTACTTGAAGTACTAAATTAATTTTGAGGAGGTCTCATTTATCTCTTTTATCTTTCATTGTTAACACTTTGGGTGTAAAGTTAATGAAACCACATCCGAGTAAAAGATCTCATAGATGCTTCCCTTCATTATCTTCTAGAATGTTTATGGTCTTTGCTCTTATATTTAGATCTCGATCCATCTTAAGTTTAATATTGTATAGGGCATGATGGAAATCCTCTTTCTCATTCTTTTGGATATGGATATCCAGTTCTCCAAGCACCATTTGTTGAAGAGGCCATTCCCTTCCAGGTGAGTGAGCTTGGTGGCCTTGTCTAATATCAGTTGACCATATATGCGAGGCTCTATATCAGAACTCTCAGTTCTGTCCCATTGGTTGTGCCAATACCAAGCAGTTTTGATCATTGTAGCTTTGTAATATGTTTTAAAGTCAGGTAGTGTGATTGATTGGATTTCATTTTTCTTTCTCAATATATCTTTGGCTATTTGGGCCCCTTGCCCTTCCAAATGAATTTCATAATTTGCTTTCCCAATTCAGTAAAAAATGATGTTGTCGTTTTTATTGGGATTGCTTTAATCTGTAAATCTGTTTGGGTAGGACAGACATCTTAATGATGTTTATCCTTCCAATCCATGAACAAGGAATATTCTTCCATTTATTTTGCTCTTCTTTGATTTTCTTTAACAATGTTGTGTGGCTTTCTGCATACAATCCTTTACATCTTCAGTTAAGTTTATTCCTAGGTATCTGATTATTTTAGTTTCTATTGTAAATGGATTTTGTTCTTGATTTCCTCCTTAGATTGCTCATTATTGGTGTACAGATATTCTGTGGATTTTTGCTTGTTGATCTTATATCCTGTCACTTTACTGACCTCGTTTATCAGCTCTAGAAGCTTTGCTGTGATTTCTCAGGGCTTTTTAGGTATAGGATCATGTCATCAGCAAACAGTGAAATTTTTACTTCTTCCTTTCCAATTTGGATGCCTTTTATAACTTTTTCTTGCCTAAGTGCTAGAGCAAGTACTTCTAACACAATTTTAAATAAGAGCAGTGACCATGGGTATCCTTATGTTGTTCCAGATCTTAGAGGGATAGCTTTTAGGATTTCACCATTGAATATATTAGCTGTGTATTTTTCATATATGCCCTTTATCATGTTCAGGAAGTTTCTTTCTATACCTGTCTTTTGAAGTGTTTTTTTATCAAGAAACAGGGCTGTATTTTGTCAAATACTTTTTCTGGATCCATAGAGATGATCATATGATTTTTTTTTCTTTCCATCTGTCAATGTGGTGCATTACATTGATTGATTTTCTTATGTTGAACCATCCTTGCATACCAGGGATGAAACCCACTTGGTCATGGTGTATAATTCATTTGATGTGTTGTTAAATACTATTAGCATGTATTTTGTTGAGGATTTTAGCGTCCAGGTTCATTTGAGAGATTTGTCTGTAGATTCCTTTCATGGGGCGTCTTTATGTGGCTTTGATAGTAGGGTGATGCTGGCATCATAGAATGAGTTAGGCAATGTTATCTCCACTTTTATTTTTTGGAATAGTTTAAGCAGGATTGATGTTAGTTCTTTCCGTAATGATTGGTAGAATTCACCTGTGAAGCCATCTGGTCCGGGCTCTTCTTATGACTAATTCAATTTCTTGTGTTTGGTCTTTGAGTTCATCAATTTCTTCTTTTGTCAGTGTAGGCTGTTTGTGTGTTTCTAGAAATGTGTCCCTTTCAACTAAGTTATCCATCTTGTTGGTATACAATTTTTCAAAGTATGCTCTTATGATACTCTTTATTTCTGTTGGGTCAGTGTTGATATCCCTCCCTTATTTCTTATTTCATGTATTTGTATCTACTGTATTTTTTTCTTTGTTAGTCAGTCTATTTTATTAATCTTCTCAGAGAACCAGCTTTTGTTTTTGTTCATTTTTTCTAGCCCTTTGTTATTTTCAATTTCATTTATCTCTGCTCTAATCTTTGTTATTTCCTTCTTTCTACTTGCTTTGGGATTAGTTTGTTGTTCTTTTTCTAATTCCTACTGGTGTGCAGTTAAGCCTTTAATTTTAGCTCTTCTTTTTTAATATAGGCATTTATTGCTCTAAATTTCCCTCTCAGCACTGCTTTTACTGCATCCCATAGGTTTTGATACATTGTGTTGTGATTTTCTTTCATTTCAAGGTGATTACTGATATCTTTTGCAATTTCCACCTTGACCTACTGATTGTCTAAGAGTATGTTGTTTAACTTCCGTATCTTTGTGACTAATCTGGTTTTCTGCCCTTCCTGATTTCCAGCTTCATTCCATTGTGGTCAGAGAAATTACTTTGTATAGTTTCAATTTTTCTGAATTTGTTGAGAGTTGTTTTGTGGCCTCACATATTGCTTATGTGGTCTATCCTGGAGAATGATCCATGTGTGTTTGAGAAGAATGTATATCCCACTGTATTTGGGTGTAATGTTCTGTATATGTCTTAGGTCTAGATCCTCTAAAATACTATTAAGGTCTCTGTTTCTTTATTGATCATCTGCTGAGATGTTCTGCCTAATAATGATAATGGTGTATTATGTCATACCACTGCCTTCTTGGTTCCAGATAAGAAATCAGCGCTTAATATTAAGAGCTTCCGTTGTATGTAATGGATCTCTTTTCTCTTTCTGCTTTCAGCATTTTCTCTTTGTCTTGAGTTTTGGACAATTTGATAAGTATACGTCTTGGGATAGTCCAATTAGGATTTATACTGTTTGAGGTGCACTGTGCTTCCTGGACATGTACATCCATTACCCTTAAAAAGAGTTGGGATTTTTTCAGCCATTATCTCCTCCAAAACTCCTTTGCCCTCTTTCCCTTCTTTTCTTCTTTTGGATGCCTATGAGCAAGTTTGTGCATTTCATGTTGACATTCATATTCCTGAGTCACTGGTGAATTTTTTCTATCTTTTTACCTATCTGTTCTACTGTCTGTCTGATTTCAGATGTATTGTCTTCCAGTTCACTGATTCTTTCCTCTGCCTTTCAAATCTGCTGTTATATATTTCCAGTGTATTTTTGCTTTCTGGCATTGTGCCATTTATCACCATCACAGCCATTATTTTTTTATGTGTATTTATAATTCCTTTAGTATGTTATCCCAGTATCTTCTTAATATCCTTTATCTCTTTGTTCACTTCATTAAGTTGATTCATGATATTTGTTTGGACATCTGTGTTTAGCTGTTCCATGTTCTGTATGTCCTCCTGTTTTTTAGTGTGTTTTTTAGACTGCACCATGTCTTCCTATTTCTCAGTATGGTTTGTAATTTTTTCTTGGTGTCTAGGCATTGGTTTAT
>JAQZBX010063600.1:0-16661 GCA_029593785.1 Cabassous unicinctus | reverse complement strand
TTTATATATATATATAATAACATTTATGTAAACAAATGCACATATATGCATATGTATTTATATATCATTTTACAAATAAAAAAAAAAAAATGTCATAAAGCAGACTTACTATTATTCTACTATAGATTTATTGTGATTCTAGCAATGGAAGAACTTTTATCATGGATGTGGAGGCAGCGGCCACTGGAGGTTCTGAGGGAAGGGAGAGGGAAAAATAGGTGTAATATGAGACGTTGGAATTGTCTTGCATGACATCACAATGATGGAAACAGGCCATTATATATTTTGTCATAACTTATAAAATTGTGTGGGACAGAGGATAAATTATAATGTAAACTATAATCCACAGTTAGTGGCAATGCTCATCAATGCTCACCAATTGCAACAAATGTACCACACTGATGGAGGATGTTGTTAATGTGGGAAAGTGTGGGAGGGGGAGGGAGTAGGGCATATGGGAATCCTCTATATTTTTTATGTAACACTTACGTAATCTAAAGTTCCTTTAAAAGAAAAAGAAAAGAAAATGTCATAGAAGTTATACAGTCCCACCCACACATGAGAAATTTTGCTATATTGCATTCGCCATTTTTGTAAAAGGTTTGAAACGTTTATTTGAGCTGAGCACATTGCTACTCAACTATAACAGCAATATAGTCCTGTGATTAAAAGAGAAGGAGAGAAGAAATATCGGGAAAGCAAGAGCAGCCTCTTCTTTAGCGTTTAAAAATACATCTCTTCAGTGAATGAAGTCGTAATTAAAGTCACTCCATCATGTCCATTCTTCATTTTCCAACTTTCTCTTGGCTATGCCCACTTCCTTATTATATTCCTCGGGTCATTGTCTCTCTTGGTTAAATAATTGTTACAAATCTTCCCCAAGTCTGTTTTGTGATCCCAACTAGGTTCAGTTTTATATACATCCTTTCTTCTTTATTGTGCATATGCTATCAATGTGCTATAAATAATTTCACTTAATAAGTAATTCAAATATTTGAAGAAATAGCACATTTCCAAAAGAGATAATGAGAAAAATCAATTTCTATTATGATGATGACATGTCTCAAATTCTTTTAAGTGTGCCTCTACTATGGGTTTTTCTTTTAAGAACATCAACCTCAGTGAAAATGAGTCAGGAAGCTCTAGATAAATCTGGTTAATCACAATACCACTGATCAGATTTTAAGAGGGTGAAATTTACATAGATGTATCCTCTGACTTGTTCATTCATGAGAGAAGCTTGGGATTATTCCTCTTGATTCCTAAAGTACTAGCTCAGAACTATTTTGAAGGGATCACCAGTTATCTAATATTTACAATAAATTTAGAAGCAAGATACAGGCAATGGGGCAGAACCACAGTGCTTTGTACATGTTAGGCCTTCAGATACTTGAACAGGTTGGCGAAATGGCAAAGCACGTCTAATAAATTTTAATTGACTTAAATTTAAGGATATAGCATCATGACGAAGAACACGAGCCCTGGAGTCAGACAGCCAAAGCTTACGTCTGGTTCAGCTGGGCCACAACTTAACTGGAAACCACATCTTTAAGAGCTCCTATTTACAATGGGTTCTCACCCACAGGAATGCAGAGTAGGTTAAGAACATGTCTAAATTGGAGAACATAATTCAACACACCATGTTCGTCTTGTAATTAAGCTGGTCCTACTGTATATAATACAAGAAGCATCAATGCACAGTCTTGTTAATAGCATGGACTTTGGAGCCAGCCTGCCTGTGTTCAAACACCAGGCTACTCCCTAGGACTGATGTCATCTTGGACAATTACTGACCATCTCTGTGGCTGGGTTGCTTCATCCGTAAACAAGGGTGATGACAGTACACACCTCAAATAGTTGTGGTGACAATTAAAAGGGATAATATAGAGAAAGCTCTTAGAAAATAAATTTAAGCCCCGGGAATTGAACCCTGAACCTCCCATATGGGAGCCCAATCGCTTGAGCCACATCCGTTTCCCGAAACGAACATCTTTAAAGAGCATGGATTCATGTTAGTGCATTCAATAGAAATAAATCACCTCCAGCCATTTCTGTATGCATATACTACTATTACATTTCCTACAGAGAAGAAACTAGGGCATATGTGGCAAATAAATGTCAGCTCACGCCAGCTCTGAATAAACGTTCATATCATTGGTGTTAATTGTGGTCTTGTGGGCTGTGTTTGCCATGCTGGGGCTGCATCTTGGTTCAGGAAGATTTCTGTTTGATTATTGATATCTACCACAGATGAGAGGAGGGTTTGGAAGCAAGTTACTAAACTTTTACGGACCTCAAATTTCTCATCTGTATTATGGGAATAGTAATAATAATAGTAATAACAATAAAAATACATTTATAAAGTCATTGGATAGATTAAATGCAAAAACATATATGTAAAAAGCTATAATCAGTTTCTTAATCCTCAACCTCAGGATATCAATAAATTCTCAGAAATAAAAATGCAGATTGTAGCAGTTTGGCAGTTTGATGAAGTTATGAATTCCAAAAATAGATATTGGATTATGCTTGTAAACTGATCTGTTCATCTGGGCATGATTAAGTTATAACTGGGGTTTTGACTGGGCCACATCAGTAGGGTGTTGAGCCCCACCCCTTGGTGGATGGGGAATCAAAGATAAAAGGCAAGGCAAAGGACAGAGTTGCAGCAGTTCTGATGTTGGAGTTTTGATGCTGGAGCCCGGGGAGGCGAGCAGACAGAGGAGCTTGGTTGTGAGGAAGGAGAGAAGGCCCCGGGATAGAGACGAGCCATTCACCTGACAGTTCACAGCTGGCCTTGTGGAGAGAGGCAAAGCCTAGAGAGACTCATAGTCTACAGCTGACCTTGTGGAGGAAACAGAGCAGCTGAGCCAGGAGAGAAACGCAGTCTTGGGAAGAGAGGAACCCAAGAAGTCTGAATCCTGGCAAATGTCGGCAGCTGTCTTGCTCCAACACGTAGCAACAGACTTCGGTGAGGGAAGAAACTTATGCTTTATGGCCTGGTAACTGTAAGCTTCTACCCCAAATAAATACCCTTTATAAAAACCAACCTATTTCTGGTATTTTGCATCAGCACCCCTTTGGCTGACTAATACACAGATTTTCGTCTGAAAGTGAGTATGTGCACTTTTCCTGGAGAGAACATTTGTAGCTTCCACCATGTTACTGTTGAGTGAAACAAGAATTTGAAATACACAAGTCCCTCTCACTTGGAGCCTGGTGGTATTTTCCCTCCCTGGTGGGTCAAGCCCCAAATGCAGCCATTTCTATCCTCTCCAAGACCCTATAATAAAGACATAATCTGAAGTCTTCTCAGAATGAGAAGGGGTGAGGCAACTCCCCTAAAATCAGAACCTCCAAATCCTTGCTCCGGGCCAGCTACATAGTTAGTGTGGTCCAATGCAATATGAAAATGTGAAGCTACTTCTTCAAAATGCAGGACAAAAGTACCATTAAATGTACTGAAATATAAGACTTTTCCATTTCTTCGGTGGTATCTCTCTCAATTTGATATTGTGTTTTTATTTCCTATTTAGTGTCATTCTAAGTAAAGAAAAATAAAAACTTAAGAGTATTAGCATGAATTTTACTGTTCATCTTCATATTGTGCAATGCTAGTTTTAAGTACAAATATAAGCGTACTTAACTCTTATACAGAATCACTGACATTACACAATTCATATTTCATAGCTTTTGCATACATGTGTATTTATTTCATTCTTACCGGAACATTGGAAATGGTGCCCAACACTAACTGAACTGTTTTTATTTCACGTCTTTATATGTGCACATGTTACTAACACTATATTCCTTTGGCTTACTGATGAGTAAAAGACAAAAAAAAAAAAAGGAACTATGGTTTACGCTACCTTTTCTTTTCCTTTCCTTCTGTGTCATCGTTTTCAGTGCAAATGATTAGCAAATATAGTTAGAAAATATGACAGGTCTCTTGATTGTTCACATTTCATAGAACAACATTGTCTTTCTGTGTCTGAAGCAGGATCTGATTCGAATGGAAAGTGTGGCGTTTTAGGCTGTCAGTGCCCCTGTATGCCCAATCATGGCTGTGTTGAACATGAGCACAGAATTCCAGTGAACCCACAAAGTGTGAAAGTTCAAGGAGATTCAAAGTGAGTACACACATTCAATGCTGCCCAATGCATTCATTGAATTCAATGCATTGAACAAAACTGAGGACAAACGGAGATGATCTGGCATATGACACTTGGGCTCAAGCCAGGAGGGCCCCTAGACTAAGGTGAGGAGGCCCAACCTTATGTTAGTTACATGGTGTAAAAAAAAAAGAGATACTTCAAAATAAATGCCTAGATTCAAAGCAATCACTTAGGTTTCATTTATTCATTTATTCATTTCTTTATTGTCCTAGAGAATATGTATTGACTTACTGCAAATTGCTAACTAGATGCTGAAGATTTAACTATGACTGAAGCAAATATACTTCCTACGTTTAGGTAACTTAAATAAGGCAATGGCAAGTCAGTACCACGAGGAGAACCAGGGCGCTAAGGAAACACAAGCAGAGTACTAATGGGGCTTTGGGGACAAATAACACTTTCTGGAATAATTCACCTCTACTATGATGGATGAATAAGAGTAAGGCCAATGGAGTGGATATGGCTCAAGCGCTGAGTGCCTGCCTGCCTCCCACATGGGAGGTCCCGGTTTTGTCCCAGTGCCTTCTAAAAACAAACAAGTAAACGAACGAAAAAACCAACTCAGGGGAGCTAATGTGGCTCAGTGGTTGAGCAACGGCTTCCCACTTACAAGGTCCCAGGTTCAATCCCTAGTCCCAGTACCTAAAAGAGGCCAAGAGGGAGGAAAAAAAAGACGGTCTTGACAGAATAGCATGAGCAAAGGCAGCGAGAGGAATTTCAAGAAATATAAGAAAACTCAGAAGAGATGGAAACAGGGACTATGGGGCTCTTTAAAGACCAAACACCTTAAATAGATTGAGCTTCATATTAAATGCAATAGGGAGCCATTGAAGGGTTTCAGGCAGGGGAGCAAGATGATGATTTGCTATGTAAAAAACATTATCACTCTGGCTATACAGAACCCATGGGAGTGGAGTCCGGGGTCAGAGTGGGCACTGGTACATTTCAGGCAACTAGATGGTAGGACCCTGGGTTAAGGGATGGAAAAGAGGGTGGATGTGAAAATTCAATTGAGAGGACCGAGTGGCTGGAGATGGAAGGGCTGGAGGTGGATAAAGAATCAGTAAAAACAAAAAACAAAAACACGAAAATAATCAGTAAGGATGATTCTCCAGGCTTCCGGGTAGGTAGCGGGATGGATGCGGTGCCATTTCCTGATGGCTAAAAGCCAGAGGAGGCCGATACAAGGGCTGAGTATTTTAGATGTCGGCACTTTTCCTAATCACATCCCCTTAAGTCCAAGTTTGCTCCCTGTCTCGGTTTTAACTCCCCTGAAAGCCGCCTCCCTGCAGCAGGCTGACAGCTTCGGCGGCAACCAACAGGGAGCTTCCTCTCACAAGAGGGCGCTCGCGAGCACAGCCTAGGACCGGGAAAGCAGGCCCCTAAACCCCCAAGAAACTTTTGAACGGCCGGAAACACCCGCCCTAAGGGCCTCAGACAGGCTCCACCCCCAAAAGCAAACAGAGAAAGCGAGGCCTGGCGGCCGCCGCGGCCCAACCACTCGGCCCGCCCCCGAGGGGTGGGGACTGGTGCCTGGTGGGTGCCCGGATGTGGCGAGCCCGCCAGTGCGTCACGTGACGCCGCCTGGAGGGACGGAGCTCTGGCGGCGCCGGCGCTGCGGTGACGTCGCCGCAGTCACGTGACGGCCGCCCGGCCAGCCAATGGGCGAGCGCAGCGGAATATTTCGAATGCCGTCGCGGCAGTGGAAGGCGGCCCGAACGGGTGCCGCCGACTTCGGAGGCCCGGGCCCGGGGTTCGGAGCTCTCGCGACTGGACAGCCTCGCGGAGCCTTGGGATGTGAGGAGCAGGGCAGCGGCGGCAGAAGTGGTGGCCAAGGTACCGTCCTGGACGCCCCCTGTTCTCCTGAGCACATCGGAGGACCAGGAGGCCGCGGGGTTTTCAGAGCCGACAGGGGCGCCGGGACCTCCGTCTTCCTCCTTCGGGGGTCTCGGTACTGATCTAAGTTGGCGGCCTAAAGCTCGGGCTGTGCAGTCGGACTGCTGGGAGCCTTTTTCTGCTCAGCAGCCGGACCTGCACCCCCGACGCCCCAGTTTCCTCTTCTGCTAGGTACAGGAGTTCCCGGACCTCCTGCCCTGCAGAGTCGAGTGGACCGAGGAATGTGTAACTAAAACAGCTAAGCTAGTTAAAAGCCAGGCTCACCTAAGGGGCTCAGGAATTGGCAGCTACACCGTGGAGGTCCTGCCCTCGCGGTCCAGACCTTTGGCTTCATTGATGCTCCTGAGAGGCCAGCACTGACCAGAGTCCTCCTAGCTGGCTGCCTTGGCCGCAGGACTGACTAAAGAATTGTGGGTGAGATCCAGTGTCCTAGGTCCTTTTGAATCCAGACCCCTTACCCGAACACTCTACACGCTAGGCAGACCGCCATCCCATTATCCCGCCTGCTTTCATTCGCTCCCCACCACACACACCCCTCCCACTCCCCTACCCCACACCACCAATGAACAGCATTGGCCTAGACCGGAACCAAAACTTCTGATTTGACCCATTTCTTTTGTCGTTTTAACTTGAACTTAATAACGAAGGATTTTTAGATAAGCCTTTGTTTTTAAAGTACTTTAAATTAACCTGATCAGTTTCTTAAAATCTATGCCTCTCAAAAAACTTTATTGGAGTACATTGCTTTTTATACAACCTACTAACTGTTTTGAAAAATAGTTTTTCTTGCTGTACTGGAAGCTTCACTGCACATATTGTACCACCATTGGCAGAAAGAAAGTATTTAAATGGGATCTACAATATCCATATTTAAAATCCCAGCCTCTGGCATGAAAGAAAATAAGTAAGCCCTGGAGAAAATACTCAAGAAAAAGTGCTGCCCAGAAAAAAATATTTAGCTAAGAGGCTAAGATCTCTTATAGTGAAAATTGTATAGGGAGATTATTGTAGGAAACAAGAATTTTATTTTTTACAGTTTTAAGATGTGCAAAGTCTAGGGAAAAATATTCTTTGAAAAATAGTTTGACATACTTAGTAGCAACATACTGAATTATATCTCATTGCAACATTGACAAGATTAAGTATACCTAAATATTAATATACTCTTTAGCATATTCATTCCGCTGTCAATGTTTTGCTACTTTTAACTGTATTTATTTGTTTAGAACAATCATTAATGTCTTATTTCTATGTTCATGATTTACCAGGTGTTAGGGGATCTGAGTTTTACAAATAACTCTGAGAAAATACATGTTCCTCCTCCCTAGTTCCTGCTCTTCCCAATTCTATGATTGTTATAATAGCCAATTAAAATTGTATATAGTGCTACGTAGTTTAAACCTCTGAGGATCGCCTTGACTTTCTGGAAAGTATGTGCATCTATTAAGTAATATTCAGTTAAAAGAGTGTGGCAGAGAGAGACAAGTAATGGTCACCTAATCTGATATGTGAATAATATAGAGAAGAGCTGGAAAACAAATCCCAGGTATATAATTGCCTCTGAACTAATGCTGTAAGCCTAAAACACTAAAAACTTGTCATAAACATTGTATGTAAGAAACATTAATAATAGCATCAATATATAATGATATTAAGTGTTTTACCTAGTGCCTTGCATATGGTAAGGCCCCAATGAGTATTTGTTAAAGAATGAATGAGTGGCATATTACAGAATCTTTGGGTTGGAAATCCATATTTTTAATAAGTCTTCCATACAGATTGCCAGAGGAGGATGAGATTATGCCAAAAATATTGAGGTTTAAAAGCTATAAAATCTAGGTTATTACTAAGTTACTTATCTACTTTGAGCAAACTCTACAATTACTAAGTCTCTATTGTAGTTCATTCTTTATGGACAACCTGTTTTCAGTCTTAAGTTTTATATCTTATAGCAATATTGTGTCTTAGAAAAAATATTTTTTTCTTGTTTTAAATTCCTAGGCAGAAAATGGCCAAGGAAAGGTGCCTTAAAAAGTCCTTTCAGGACAGTCTTGAAGACATAAAGAAACGAATGAAGGAGAAAAGAAATAAAAACTTGGCAGAAATTGGCAAGCGCAAGTCTTTGGTAGCTGCCCCATGCCAGATAATCAGTAAGAGATTTTCTTGTTGTCTTGTGCATCTTTTTTTTTTAAGATTTATTTATTTTATTTATTTATCCCCCCCTTGCCGCTTGTGTTGCTGCGTCCATTCGCTGCGTGTCTTCTCTGTGTCTGCTTATCTCCCCCTTCCTGTGAGGTCTTGCCGCATCAGCCCATGGCGCCGCGCGAGCCGGCCTGCCCTCACAAGGAGGCGCTGGGAAGCGAACCCGGGGCCTCTCCTATGGTAAACGGGGGCTCTATCCATTGCGCCACACCCGCTTCCCTTGTGCATCATTTTTTAGTTTAAATTTATCAACTGATACGTTTTTTTAATCCTCTTTTAGACAGCACTTCTACACTGCTGAAAAATTATCAGGACAACAATAGAATGTTAGTTTTAGCTTTGGAAAATGAAAAATCCAAAGTGAGAGAAGCCCAAGACATCATCCTACAGCTGAGGAAAGAATGTTACTGCCTTACATACCAGCTCTATGCATTGAAAGAAAAACTTACTTCACAAGAAACTGAAGAACTTGCTCAGGTATTTTCACGACAGAGGCTGAATTTCTTAGGATAAAAGTGAAACCCTTGGATTAGTAGTTTAGATCAATTATGATATTTAAAATTAATTACTGATAGCTCTTAGTGAATTGACCAAAACATACCCTTCTACAGATCTTCCAGCGCAACTATTGTGTCTGGCCAATAAAGAAAGCTTCAAGCATATAGGTGATTAAGGCCTGTGTGTGTCTAACTTGTTTCTGAAATCAGGTAGTATTCAGTGGGGTTCTATAAGAACTGCCTTTATTTAGGGGGCATAGAATATTTAAATGCTTTTTGGAGAATCATTTGTATCTACTAGTTGGCTAAATAAAGAAGACGATACATTTTCTGACCAAATTTTGTATTTGATTCTGTTTGTGCCCAAGGTTGTATAGAAGGGGCTCAAGTATGGTGCTGTCAGCCAAAATATAGCAGATGTGGAGAAAGCATGATTTGGGTATTCTTTGTATCTCATTGAATGTTAATCCTGAGAGGAGTAATGATGAGTCAGCCAGTTTCTCCTTCCCTTTTCCCAAAAGCCACTGCCAGGAGCAGAGAGAAAAGCAGTGGTGAGTGCCAGGTGTTAACAAAAGTTTACTCTCTTCCCACATGAGCATTTGTTTGTTGTGCCAGTGAAGACATTTGCAGTGGCACTTAGACCAAGAGGCCAAATAAGAAAACTAAACCGCAGTGTTTGGGGTAGGGCTGTGGAGGGAGTTTGAGAAGGGAATTAAAGCCTCCTCTCCATTAGCAGGAGGAGTCAGTGAAAGAGTTCTTGCTTCCCTGCAGCTAAGGTAGCTCCGTAGTTTCTGTGTATGGAATATATGTGTGTATGAATATGGTTGATGACACAGACACACAAATATGTAGAGCATGTACATATACAATATAGTTGAGGATTGCCTATACAAAGGTTAGATAAGATTTCTTCACCTTCATAGGAGGATTATTTAACAGTTTTTTCCTTCAGAATGTAATCCTTCCTCGTTTTTATTTCCTTGTTCAGTCAACTACCGAGGGGGAAAGTCCCAGCAAAGGCATCTGACTCTTCCTTCCTCCCTTTCCAAAGTTTTTTGCTGAAATCCTACATAGAAATTATGTGAAATGAATACCCATGAGATAATCACAAAAACAGTAGGGAGAAAGGTCTCCTATTACAGGCCATTTGGCATTATCAGTGAGTCTTAGTATTTATTAAACGCTGTTGTTACCTACTGGAGGGGGGTCTATTCTTAGCATTTAAAACATCAAAGTTTATTTTCTGCCATATACTTGTTACATGTGTCCCTCACCCATCATGCTGCACTTGTGCTTTTATGTTTATGAAGGCAGTTTAACAGTGGTGCAGAAGCTTAAAATGCTTTAATAATAGGAATGTTTTTCTTGCCTACCAGTACTTAACTTAGCTTTTAAGGATCAATCAGAAAGTAATTTCCAATAGCCTTTCTTGAACTCCTAAATTTTGTAATACATCTTATTAATTTGTTTTTAAATTATATTATCGTATTGTTAAATATCTTCTTCATTTACCTTCGATAATAAGAATAGTTTCAGAACATTAACTCTATTGATATTAAAATTTAAAACTTTTAACAGGATGAAATTTCTGATTGTATTGTTTCTGATGAACAATTTTAGCCCATAAGGTATAACATTAGCATATTGTATATGCATCAAATTTCAAAAAAAGAAAATAAATCTGAAATTTGAACTGAATTAGAATACCCTATAAGGAATCAGACTGGAAGTCTCATTTCCTAATACGAATCTGCAAATCTGCCTGTATCCACTTGTATTCTCCGTGTTCCCTCCCATTACAGTGGCAAAAGTATCCCTGGTCCTACCAAAGGCCAAGCAAGCCGCTCCCCTTTTGCACCAGATTCCCTTCCTCTCATGTCCCCAAGACTTTCCTCCTAACAGTTTGCTCCTCTCCTCTAATATGTGTCTCCTTCTCTGCTAGATTATTCCAGCCTTCGTAAAAATGCATTTTAGTATCGCTCACCTTAAAGAAGGAAGAAAAATAAAAGAAACCTCTCCTGGTGTCATGTCCTCTCTGTCTCCCCGTTTCTCTGCTTCCCTTCACAGCAGAACTTTACTTAAGAATACTACGCATTCACTGTCTTCACTTTCTTAGCCTCCATCACAATTGAGTCCTTACCTGGCTTCTATCCCTACCATTCTATTGTCATCGTTCAAGGTCACCAAAACTTCTTTGTTACCAAATTCAAGTGCCAGTTGTCCCAGGCTTATCCTATCCCTTCCCATAGTTTTCAATAGTATCTATCTGCTGGTGACTTCCAAATTCATGGCCCTGGACCTGAACACAAATACACACATACTGCACACCCGCACATGGCTACTACTTGATATCTCCACTTAAATAGTTATAAATATCAAGACTGCTTTGTCCAGAGCATCCCTTTATTTTCTCCTTTCCAAAGATATTGTGTGCTTCTGCCTCCCTCTTACTCATCTCAGTAAAGCAGCCTACCAGTTTGCTCAGGCCAAAACCCAAAAGGCTTCCCTCGCTCTCATTTCCCCCAACCCACCCCTACGCGGGTTTGTTATCTCAATGCCTTCTCCTGGGCTTCAGTTTCTTAGCCACGACTCTAGTCTTAGCCAATATCATGGCTTGCTTGATTTGCAGCAATGGGTCTCCTAACTGCTTTAGTGACTTTCCATCACATTTGGACCAAAATCCAAACTCGTGATCATCAAAGCCCTATCCCATCTGGTCTCTATGCACCTCTCCTACTGTTCTTCTCAGTGACTGTGTTCCAGCCACGTTAGCCTTTCTTTCCTGAGCACAGCAAGGCTTTTCTTGCATGGGACTTCTGTATTAATTGTTTTCACTGCTTTCTCTTTCTCCTGCTCCCAATAACTGGCTCCTTCATGTTCTTCAAATTTCACATCAAAGAATTAAAATTTTAGATCCTATCTAAAGGAACCCTCCAACCTCAGTTACTTTCTGTCACTTGGTCTTAGGCTTTTCCTTCATAGCACTTGCCGTTATCTGAAATTTACTATCTCTTTGTTTCCTTTCTTATATTCTATCTCCCTAGACTAGAATGTAAGTTTTAGGAAGGCAGGACCTAAACTGTTTTTCAGCTACTGTGGTCCCAGTTCCTAGAACAATCCCTGGCACCATAGTAGACTGTCATTAAATGTTTATTGTTGAAGAAATGAATGCTTTGTTATGAATACTTCAAATGTAACAGTGTTTTCTTTTGTTTTAATATATTAACAGAATCCGGAAGTATGTCCCTCTGGAATGGACTCCAATAGTGATGACAACTCCAAGGAACTATTTGTGAAGAATTTACTGTTAGTATGACATTCATTATTATAATTATTTATACCAGGAAAGATTTAATTCTGTGATCCATTTATGAAAGGAAGTTTAGGAAATTTGCATCACAGTGACTCTTGTATTTGAAGTCTGTGTTTACTGAGAATTTAAGTAAAATTTTATGCATTGAAATTCTGTCACATATAGCCAACTTAGTTACTTTTTTGATGTCTAGAAATAACAAGCTTCTCTAGAATTTTAAACTATTCTCTTCAGTTATATTTTTCTCTCTATCTTATTTTTATTGTAACAAGGATTTGATTGTTCAAATGACAGGTTTTTTATTTATTTTTATTTTATTTATTTGCTTATTTATTATTGGGATATAAGCATATAAATAAAATTCACAGATCTTAATTATACAGTTCAATGAGTCTGCCTAATATATACACCTATAGAACCAAACCTCAGTCAAGATATAGAGCATTTCCATCTCTAGCCCAGCACTTCTCAGTCTTAGCACTATTGAGCTGGATAATTCTTTAGTGTGGGGGCCAATCTCCTATGCATTGTGAGACATAGTACAGCATCCCTGGCATCTACCCACTCGTTGCCAGTAGCACCTCATTTGTAACAATCACAGCTGTCTTTAGACATTGTGGAATATCCCTTGTGGATCATAATGGCCCCCAGGTGAGAACCACTGCCATAGACAGTTCCCTCAGATCCCTTTCCAGTCCCTCCTCTCTTCCCAGAAGTAACCACTGAGATGATTTTTATCTCAATAGATTAATTTTAATCAAGGATAGTTTTAAAAACTGTTGAAATTTAAGACCTGACAAAATATGTTGTGGGCAAAAAGAAAAATGATGTAATTAAGTTTTTATAATCTTTCCAAAATAGTTATTATTTACCACAACTCTGTCCTTTGTTACTTAAGTCTGTATTTCATTGTTGAAGTCTGGATGGGAAAAGACTCGACAGAGACTAAAAAATAAAATTATAATTAAAGTTACCCTAATAGTACTGAGTCATAAAGAAATTTTTTGTTTTGTAAACCGAAGGGGGGAGGGCAAGGCTTTTAAAGAAAATGAACAGAGTTAATTTCAGAGGAGTCAATCCTTAACCACCACAAAATCATGTACTACTAACGAATCGCAGCTCTGCTAATGATTAAAGCAGGCTCCTAAAGAGTTGAGTAATCAAGCTGCATTTCTTTAAAATATTGCATAAGTCAATTCTGATTGGCTCTTTCTCCAATTAAATGAAATTACAAATTGTACCATGTTTTTGAGGCAGAACTGTTCTACTTGAGTATGTTAGTAAAATTTTAGTGGAAGTTGAATGGCAGTCAAAACAAATCAGCCTCTAGGTAATCAGCATAAATGTTTTTTTTTGGTTTCCTTTCATACAGAGCAGATGTACTGTTTTGGAATGGAATTATGAAATGTTACCTACAAGAAAGAATAAAAAAACTTATGATTTAAGAAAATATTAAATTTGTTTTTATTACTTGATTGCTAAATAAATTTCTATTTTTCATTGGTATTTTCTAAGGCAAATTCCTCTTCAGGAAGCTGACCTTCCAGGACAAGGAGAATCGTTCCAAATAGAAGGTAATTCAAATAAAAATCTAAAAGTATTACTAAGGGCAAAGGAGATCTTTAGGAACAAGTAACATGAATAAAATTATTCATTTTTTGATGTTTTTAATCTGCTCATCTAGTATTCTTCTGCTCAAAGCAAATCAATTTATTTCACACAGAATGATAGAGTTTTAAAATATATCTGTCCGTTGTGCTAAACCTGTGCTCAGAAACCTTGGCTATAACTGGCTGCAATGTTATTGAGTCCTACTATAACCAGGGTCTGTATTAGGCCTTTTAAATATATTATCTCACATCACCTTTACAACAACCTTGGAAAATAGGTATACTCAGTACCATTTTATATAGACTCAGAGAAGTCAAGAATTTCACCAGAAGTCACCCAGCTAGTAAGAGCTGAACTCCAAAGCCATGCTCTTCTTGTGGGTTTTAAACTGATCTGCCACTGTCTCCAAATATCAACCCCCTCTGCTGGAACTAGGCTTTGAAGGAGGGATGGTATTTGAATAAGTAAAGCCAGATGAATGTCCTCACTTTCCCTCAAAATACAGGTTAGATTTCTCACCTGAAGGGCTTTCCAACCATCTAAATCTTACTCATTTTTCAAAGAACAACTTAGTTCCCTCTTTCTCAGTGATTTTGTCCTACTTTGGGGTATGCGGTTCTCTTCCTCTGAATTCTGTAATCACAGATACATATAGACTACACATTTGGAAATTAATCATTTGTTAATTTTTACTTCCTACAGATAATGTTTGTGAATACAAAGAGAGTCTAAGCTTCCTCTTTTTTTATTACCCCTATGGGTAATAAAAGGTGGTATGCCTAAATAGAATATGGGTAGATATCTTATTGATTAATTTGTCAGCAGTCTCAATTAATACTGTAATTCCTTTAAACCACAGGCACATCAAACCCCTTGTTAGGATATTTTTAAAGGTTATAAAAGATTCTTTCCCAGGCCAATGTAAGCCATCAGTTGATAGTTGCCAGGTAAATGGATGGTAATATTAAGTTCCCCAGATTTTCATTTACTTACAGTCATTCCATTTTTAACTTTGAATTCTAAGATTCTTGACATTAAAATTCCCATGAAATAAATTATTTTTTCATTTATCTTTTTTAATTCTCAGAGCAAACTCCTGCCGTTGAAGACAGATTGGGATTTGATTTTGAGTCAAGTGAAGATAGGCTTACTGATAATGTCTTACCTAGAACTGTATCTGTTCGTCACAATTTAAAGAAGCGTTTTAACAGCCCATGTCAATTTGATACTGTGGATAACTTTGAAACCAGTCATTTGACAGGAGAATCTTTTAAATTGGAAAGAATTCAATTTGCTGACCCATTAATAAATGTACACATATCTGAAAATGTAGACCAAAACATTTGTCAGTGGAACAAGGAACAGATTAACTTATCACCAAAATTGATTTATCCAGCAAGTCTTAATAAAGCAAAAGAAGTCATTTTAGAGTCTAAATCTGAGCCAACTAAAACTAAGCGTAGAGATGCACAAAGGAGAAAAAGAGAAAAGAAAAGAAAAGTTAACAGAAGAAGAAAATCAAAGTGTGTATCAAGGTATAAAGGGAGCAAGAGTGGAAGTAACAAAACTGTTTCCAAAAAAAATTTGGATGAGTCTGTCCATTCCAGTGATGCTTACAATTTTAATTTGGAAGAGGGTATTCATCTCACTCCTTTCCGACAAAATAAAAAGAGCAGTGATTCTAAAAGAGAAGAAAGCAGCAATGACTCTGAAGTGAGCATCTGTGAATCAAGTGGGTCAGGAGATGATTCTGATGACCTCTATTTGCCTTCTAAAACTACTTGCAAGCACATTCAAAATCTCACCAGCGAATCACTTACGAGCCCAATCACCAAGCCGCGATCCAAAAGACAACTAAAATACACGGATGAAAAAGAGACCCAGGGTTCCAAGCCAACAAAAACTCCTACCAGGAAAACTCCTACCAGTAAGTCATCTCCTTGTTTGCCTGCATTTTTAATGTTTATGATAAATGATTACTCCTGATGCTTATCTATTCTACTTGCCATCTGTCTCTCTGGGGGAGGTTGAGATTTGCCATCTGTCTCTCTTTGGGGGAAGTTACAGACAGATAAAATAGTGGGGGTTTGGGAGTGGAAATCACAGTTGTGTTGCTCTGACTTACTTCAAACTAATTTAAATTTTCTTTAACAACAAATACTACTAGTTGTACAGGAAGCATTTTTTATTTTCAGTAAAGAGATCCCCAAGCTGGAGGGAAACTTTGTTTATATGTGAAGACCTAAGTTGAATTAAAATATCTTCTGTACAGTCACCTGAAATATCTCCTTGAAAAGGAAATTAGACTTTAATCCAGTGGCCTGTGATTTTAGTGGCTTTGCTTTATATTTGATTTGATGAGAACCATGATTTAAAATAATTTTCACTAAAATAATTTAGTGAAGGGAAGCCTAATGAGACTGAGAAACTTTTTCCTCAATTGATAGGCTTAATATTCTTTTGTAAGACATTTCTAACCTAAAAACCCTACCTCAGAAAATCTTGCTTTTATATCAGAAGTTAAGCACAGGGGAGCGGGTGTAGCTCAGAGGATAAGTGCCTTCTTCGCACATATGAGGTCCCAGGTTCATTCTCCAGTACCTCCTTAAAAAAAAAAATTAAGCATGGTTCAAAGGTTGCTACAACAGCCTGCACCTATCCACAAATGTTCTCATCTGGGAATTTTAGTTCATACGATAAAACGAACATATACCATCAGATTCTATCATTCTCGAAGTATTATCATATAATTTCATATTATCCTCAGAACAGCTCTGTGAAGTATATTGTTTATAAAGAAACTGAAGCCTAAAAGGTTAAATGACTTTCCAAGGTCAAGCAGCTAGGCAGTGGTAACATATAAATACCTTTGTTTAAAAGATCCTGTAACGATGTTGGAATAAATGAAACAAGATTGGAAAAACTGTTAACTGTTGAAGGTGGCTAACTACAGATTCATTATTCACT
>JAQZBX010063599.1:5191-16764 GCA_029593785.1 Cabassous unicinctus | reverse complement strand
TGTGTGTCACGGT
The DNA here is from genome assembly GCA_029593785.1 of Cabassous unicinctus. Lineage (NCBI taxonomy): Eukaryota > Metazoa > Chordata > Mammalia > Cingulata > Chlamyphoridae > Cabassous > Cabassous unicinctus. The sequence goes on along the minus strand of JAQZBX010063599.1, from coordinate 16,751 downwards.
GTGGCTGGTGTTCTGTGGTGTGGTGTGTGTGGTATGACGTGCATGTGTGGTGTGGTACGGGGGCTCCGTGTGTGCGTTGAGTGTATGTGATGTGCGGGTGAGTGTGGCGTGGCGTGTGTGTGTGCGCTCCATCCTTTATTTGACCCTTGGCCTCTCTTCCATCCTCATTTTCATCCAGCCCCAGCCCACCCAGGAGTCACGTCTTTCCCACCCCTGCGTGGAAGGTGAGCTGCAGTTGTGTGGGAGACACTTGTATGATCCAGGAAATAGGCGAGAGCAGAAGCTGTGCTGTTCACCTACAACAGGGACGTTACAGAAATGTCGGGTATTCACAAAACAAAAGGCAGTGCTGCTGATAAGTGAGCACTTCAAGGCTTTGTTTTCATAAAAAAAAAAAAAAAAAGCCTTCTCTTGGCCCTATACAGGGGGTGAGGTGATTTTTCTCTGTAGGGTTTTAGGCTTGAAAGGGGCGTTGGAGGAAGCCTAGCGCCACCTGTTGGTTGGTCAGAGGAGGGTGCCAGGGAAGCTCGTGAGGGCAGCCGAGAGAAACTACCAATTCACCCGTCACGCTTCTGGTGTCCTGCTTGGTGTCGCTTCTATTCCACATGTAGCTCTTCGTTATGAATTGTTCTTTCCTGTTTGTAACACGGAAGTATCCAGCCTAGTTGTCTTGAGGTAGACCCTTGTTTGCAAATTTTGTTGCTGAAAAATGTAATTCAAATGGTGTTACTGATGCAGTGATTTTCTTCCTGTCTCATCTGGGTGCCATTTGGAGTCACCTGAAGTTTCTGAAACTTCTTCAGGGACTGATAGGTCATGCAGCAGCGTGGGCGCAGGTGTCCCATGACTAGCAGTGCGTGCTGGGCGACTTAACTGCTGCGTGCCTCACTCAGAGGAGAGGAGCCAGCACGTGGCAGTCCCTCAGCTGTGGTAGCTTTTTACCATCGGTCTTATTCCCAAATGATTGAATAGGTTTTTATTCAGGGTACCACATGTGCTGTCCCCTTCCCCTTCCCCCTCCCCTGGGAACCTCTAATCTGTTTTCTGTCTCTGCGAATTTGCTGTTGCTATTCATCTCTTTTAAGTGATATCGTACAGTTTTTGTACTTAAAGCTTATTTCACTGAGCTTAATATTTTCACGGTTCCCGCATGTTGCAGCATGTCTTATAACTTCATTTTTTTCCCATGGTTAAAAAATATTCCATTGTGAATGTACCACATTTTGTTTATCCACTCATTTGTTGATAGACACTTGGGTTGTTTCCAGCTTTTGGCTATTGTGAATAATGCTGCTATAAACATTGGTGTACAAGTCTATTTTTGCACCCCTGTTTTTACTCTCTTTGGGTGTTTACCTAGAAGGGGGATTGCCAGGTCAAATAGTAGCTCTGTATATTCGACATTTTGAGGAAACGCCATATTGCTTTTTACAGCAGCTGCTCCATTTTACATTCCCATCAACAGTGCACTAGAGTTCTAATTTCTATGCTTCCTCTCCAATATTTTTATTTTCTGTTTGTTTTTTCTTAAAATAATAGCTATCCTTATGGATTTGAAGTGGTTTTAATTTACATTTCCCTAATAGCTAATGATAGCAACTTTTCATGTGCTTATGGGCCATTTGTGTATCTTCTTTGGAGGAATGTTCTGAGTCCTTTGCCCAATTTTTAATTGGGTCATTCATCTTTTTATTGTTGCATTGTAAAAGTTCTTTTTATATTCCGGATATTAAGCCCTTACCCAATATATGGTTCTAAACTGTTTTCTCCTATTCTTCATTTGTCATATATTTCTTGATAACTTCCTTTGATGCACAAAAGTTTTCAATTTTGACGAAATCAAATGTATCTATTGTTTCTTTTGTCGCTTGTGTTTTTGGTGTCATATCCAAGAATCCATTGCTGAATCCTAGGTCATGAAAACCTCTGTGTCATCCTCTAGGAGTCTTAGAGTTTTAGCTCCTAGATTTACGTCCTTGATCCATTTTGAGATGATTTTTGTTTATGATGTGAGATAGCGTTCTAACTTCATTCTTCTGCATGTGAATATACAGGTTTCCCAACACCATTTGTTGAAAAGACTATCCTTTCCCCACTGCATGTGTTTAGCACCCTTGTGAAAATCAGCTGGCCATAGATGAGTGAGTTTGTTCCTGCCCTGTAAATTCTATTTGACTGATCTACTTGTCTGTCTTTGTGCCAGTGCCACACTGTTTTGATTATTGTCACTTTGTAACTTTTGGAAGTATGTGTTCTCCGATCCTGTTTTTCTCTTTCAAGATTGTTTTGGCTATTTGGGAGGCTTTGCAGTTTCATATGAATTTGAGGATTAGCTTTTCCATTTCTGCGGAGAAAAAAAAAAAGCTGTTGAAATTCTAATAGGGATTGCATTGAATTTAAATATTGCTTTGAATAATCTTGACATATTAACATTGTTAACTCTCCCAGGTCATGAGTATGGGATGTGTTGCCATTTATTTAGGTCTTTGTTAATTTCTTTTAGCGGTATTAGATAGTTTTCAATATTCAGGTCTTTTGTGTGCATAATTAAATTTATTTTATTTTAGTTACTATTGTAAATGGAGTTGTTTTGTCAATTTCCTCTTGGATTGTTCATTGCTGTTCTATAAGAATTCAGTTCTTTTGTGTGTTGCTCTTGTACCCTGCCGATTTGTTGAATTTATTTATTAACTCTTATAGTTTTCTTGTGGATTCCTTTGGATTTTCTACTTATAAGATCATGTCATCTGCAAATAGAAATAGTTAAACTTCTCCCTTTCCAATTTAGATACCTTTTGTTTTTCTTTCCTAATTTCTCTGGCAAGAACTTCTAGTACAATACGAATAGCAGTGGTAAAAGCAGGCATCCTTAGCTAGTTTCTCATCTTAGGGGGAAAGCTTTAAATCTTTCACCATTGAGTATGATGCTAGCTGTGGTTTGTTCATAAATGGCCTTTATCATGTTGAGAACGTTCCCTTCTATTCCTGCTTTTCAGATTGTTTTTATCAAGGAAGGGTGATGAATTTTGTTGAATGCCTTTTCAGGATCTGTTGAGATAATTGTGTATGTTTTTCCCTTCATTCTATTTATTTAGTGTAGTACATTGATTCTCATATACTGAACCAGCCTTGCATTCCCGGGATGAATCCCACTTGGTCGTGGTGTATACTCTCTTTAATATGCTGTCAGATTTGGTTTGCTAGTATTTTGTTTAGGATTTTTACATCTGTATTCATAAGGGAAGGTGATTTGTTGTTTTCTTTTCTTGTGATGTCTTTACCAGGCTTTTGTGTCAGAGGAATGCTGATTATTGAATTAGGAAGTGTTCTCTTCTCCTGAATTCGTTGGAAGAGTTTAAGAAGGATTGTTAGTAATTCTTCTTTAAATGTTTGGTAGAATTCACCAGTGAAGCCTGGCCCTGGACTTTTCTTTGGTGAGAGGTGTTTGATTATTGATTCCATCTTTGTGTTTGTTGTAGGTGTGTTGGTGCTTTCTGTTTCTTCATGAGTCGGTTTGGGTAATTGATGTATTTCTAGGAACTTTTGCATTCCTTCTGGACCATCTAGTTGTTGGTGCACACTGACTCTTTAATTCCTACCAGCTTCTTTAGCGCCCTTTATTCTGGAAAGAGCGAGGGCTCAGCTTTACTTGGTCTCTTGCCGCCCTTGGTTAACATCACCGTCACTGACTTCCTTACCGCCTGTCATGCATCTGTTCAGCACGTGTGGCTTGGGTACCAGCGGTCGGCACTAAACCCAGAAGGGGGTTCTGTGTGTGGATTAAGATGGGCTTCTTGCCTTCAAGGGTCTCCAGTCTTCTGGAGAGCTGAGAGATGCCCCTGGAGAAACAGCGAATGCCTGCTACCCCCAGATACGGCACGGTGGTGGGAGGAGAACTCATGGCTCCCAGAAGAGAGCAGTCGCTTCCCGTTGAGAGGATAAAGAAGGCTTCAGTGGAGGAGAGATGCCTGGCTGGAGCCGTCACCCCCATGCTGTGAAGGCATCAGCAGCGGTGGAAAAGGGTTTCTCAGCCTCGGCACTGCTGACGCGTGGGGCTGGCTCATTCTTTAGTGTGGGGTGTCCTTTGCGTGGACGGATTTTTAGCAGCACCCCTGGCCTGACCCAGCAGGTGCCAGAAGCAAACATGCCCCCGACACTGCGGCTCTTCCCTGGGGGGCACAGTCGTGTCCCGCCCTCCACCCCATTGAGAACCACTGGGCTGGGCCGAGGGATAAGAGCAGGCGAAGCACCCTTGAAAGCAGCCCCGTGCTTGAGGCAGAAGTTCCCTGTGGGGGAGGCGCAGTGGGGTGCTGACGGGGCTTTAGAGTGGAGTGCTGGAGTGCGGGGCCTAGAAGGAAGGCCGTGCCCCAGACTGCAGGCGCTTGGCTGCTGCGCAGCAGGACGGGGCCAGATCCTCTTGGGAGTTAGTACAATTACTTTGGTGGCTTGTGCTACATCAGAAGCTCATGGAAAGCTCGGAAGCTGCTGCCTGGTCTGGCGGAAGCACTCGCCAAAGCCACTGTTACCACCATTCTTATCAGACACGTGAGATGGAGAGAGAGGAAGAAAGGGCTGGGAGAGAGTGAAGATGCAGCACCAGAGTGGCGCCAAAGAGAAGGGTAGGGCGGAGAGCGGAGCTCGAGAGAGAAGGGGCACCAAGACATCAGCATGGCGGGACACTGTGTGTGTTTCCGGGGTCGCCCGGCACCTTTTCCTGCAAAGGGCCAGAGGTGAGCATTCTCCGCTCTGCCAGCCATCATCCTTTGTCGCAACTCCTCCAGCTCCGCGACGGCGGTGATGGGCTCTGTGTGCGCACGTGGATGCCTGGTTTCCAGCCAAACCTTGTTTACCAACAGGCACAGGCCTTAGTGTGTGGCCCCTGCCTCAGGGGTAAACACAGACACCCAGTGGGCCCATGGTCTCGAGCGGCGTCAGTGAGCCCGGTGGGCAGATCTGCTCAGTGGCTCTGAAGAGCCTGCTGCTACGCCGCGGAGTCTGTGCAGCTGAAGACGCAGGGCCTGCCCTCAGCAGCTGCCTGGGCCTCCAGCAGCTGCTCTTTTTTGCCGAATAAGCAGTGTGTTTTAGGGCAAGCGACTGGTCATTTCACAGGTTTTGCTGAAGAATCAGGTCACCATTACCTGGGCGAAGTGATTTGCTGCAGAACGAGTGGTTTATGAAGCCGTTGGTGGAGGTGGTCTGGTTTAGCAGAGTCAGAATTTCAAGAAGCACAAAGCCCGTGTTCGGGTTGTTTTAAATCCATTTTTACTGCCTGGTTAAGTGAGACAACTCAACGTGCAGACCACTTCCTCTCTCCCAAGAGGACAGCACCTTCCATTCAAAAGAACAGGACTTGACTTTGGAACGCCTTGAAACGTGACCCTTCCTTTAAGCCTTTCACACTTGACCGTGAATATAACCCTGCTTCTCTCCTCAAGAGTACTTTGACCTCACCGCGGTCATATTACCTAAATTCTGCAGGCAGTTGCATGTAGGGAGGCTTGCTTTTCAGTGGCAGCAATCGCCCAGCGCATCTGTGAGTCAGTCAGAAATGTGAGTAGGGTAGAGCTGAGAGTGGCTGTCGGGGTCCATCCCTCTCTGGATTGCTTCTCAGCCGCAGTGGGGTGAGTTAAAGCGTCTGCACATATTTTTGGTTTTTATCACAAGGAGAGTGGACGCTACTGGCCTGAAGTGGGTAGAGGCCAGGGATGCTGCCACCATCCTGCAGTGCCCCAAACAGCCCCCCACAGCAAAGAGCTCTCCGTGCCCGATGTCCGTCGTGCTGTGCCTGGAAAGCCCTGTGCTGAGAGGCCCATCAGGGACGCTCCTTCCTAAGCAGGCGATAGCCTGCTGGCTCCAGCCATGGCTGCAGGCGGGCCGGGCAGTGGGCAGCAGGGAGGTCCAGCCTTTGCCATCACGTGGGTCTTCCCTCGGTGGAGCACAGCCTCTGGTCCCTGTCTTGGGATGACTTCCACAGCAGCTGCTGGAGTCGTCCTGAGCATTTCCACTCTTATGCTGGCAGCCTGTCCTTCGTTCCCCGCATGCCTGGGCTGGCAGCAGAGGTGCTTTGAAGCAGTGGGACCGCCAAGGCGGCACAAGACACAGAAGCCATCCCGCTCCGGGGACTGCCATGGGGCGGGCTCCATGGTGGTGGGGGCGGAGGCTGGAAAAGCCTCACGGAAATGCCACGTCTTCCCAGCTGTGCCTCCCACTCCGCCCAGCACATCAGGACTGGAAAGTGTGTTAGAGACCATTGCATCCAGCGTCCTCATGGCACACATGGAAACCAAGGCCCAGCATGGAAGTGTGATGTTTCCGCCAATTCCCCGTCTTCTGCCCTGGCTCCAGTGTGTCTGGGTGGCTGCTCGTGCATCTGGCTCTTGCACCAGCAGCTGGCTACCTGTGTCCGCAGTCCACAGAGGAGGAAACAGCGGGGCGCAAGCCACTCAACCCCGGAGAGCAAGCTAGTGCCCTGACATGTTCTCACCATCAGCGCAGCTTGTTCTGGAAATGCAGCCTGCTCTGAAGAGCATTATCATGCAGAAAGATGAGTTACATAGTATTGTTTCATTAGTTGTGACAAAGGCACCACACTATTGCAAAATATCATAGGGAAAACCAGGAGTGGGGTATCTGGGCACTCTGTACTTTGCCTGAATTTTCTGTAAACCTACAACTGCTCTATAAAGAATACATGAGACAGTCAGGGACATCTTCAAGCCTTGGGCTAGAAATGGGCTTTGTACACTGTTGTGTACAAGTTGCCTGAGCTGCATCTGTGGCTAAGGGCCACCAGCGGTCCGGTCTGGCGGCCCAGTGGGGATGGAGTTTGTGTCTACCCAGAGGCTGTAAGAATTACGGTGGCCGCGTTTGTCATGTCTTAGGGCGTCGGGTGCAGAGGTGAATCAGGTCGTCTAGAGTTCAGCCGCCCGCCCCATGTCAACCTTGAGCGAGGTCCCTGCTTCCCCAAGGCGTGCCCTTCTCCTATATAAAGGAAACCCAGACCTGAGCCCGCCAGCTGCTCTGAGGAACGAGCTCGGGAGCACCAAGCGCCTGGCGCTGGTTGAAGGCGGCAGTTGGTCGTGTTCTGCTTCCAGAGTGTCCGCTGGACATAGCAGTTCCAGGGTCCAGGAGTGCGTGAGGGGCCCAGTGAGGGAATGAAACGCCTCAGGGCCTGACTTCTCGCCCACAGTCGCTCCGTCAGAGTCCCAGGGATTGATTTCCCTGGGCCCCTCGGTTACTCTGCAGCATTGCCGGGACCTGATCCGTGGAAGGGAACGAGGAGCGGTGAGGCAGTGCCTGCGCGGCGTTGCTGGGAGCTCAGGCGTCGTGCACGGGGCTCAGAGCCAGGCCTGGCGAGGAGCAGGCCCAGTCAGGGCTGGCTGTGTCGGCATTGCCGCTTCGGGGCGTGCTGTCTGGATCCAGACCTTCTAAGGACGCCAGAGGACACCCTGCCTTCCAACCTGTGTCCTCCTGTCACCCAGCCGAGACCCAGGTGGGCGAGCAGCAGCATACAGACCCACCCGAGTGGAGTAGCCACGAGGGGGAGTTAGAGGCCTTAGGAGAGACTCGGCAGTGAAAGAGATGCCTCCACCCCGAGGCGTTTCCTGAGGTGGGGAGTCAGGCCAGGAGCCCAGCTCGGCCCTGCTCCCTGTTGACCGGGGTTTTCTAGCCCACGCTTGGCTGGAAACATGCGTGATCAAAGCTTGGAGGAGGACGCTATCCAGCATGATGCAGACCCAAGGAATAGAGCCCTTGGATGACACAGGGGTGGGTCATTTGTTGTGGTGGGAGCAGGCAGGGGAGAGGAGGGTGGAGAGAGAGAGAGGAGACGGTTAGAGGGAAAAGGCAAGGTCCTGGTAGAGGGCTCTGCTCATCTCCAGGGAAGCAGGCCGGCCAGGGTCGAGCTGCTCCTTTTGAACCGGATCCAGGTCGCTGTGTTTCTGTAAAGAAGCAAACAGTACTCTACGCAGCCCATTGCAAAATTAGTAACAGCTGCCATGGTGCTCTGTGAAACACACAGGACTGTCCATCGCATCGATCCGTCACGACCAGGCAGCGGGGGGCCGAGGGTGGGAGGAGGAGAGAGGGAGAGACAAGGCCGCTGGGAGCCAGGGAGCAGTGCAGACATGGCCTTTCGCGGTGGAACAGTCCCATCTGGTGAGCGTTGCGCTTATTGCAGAGCCTGCCTGTGTTTTTTAAAAAGTGCTTTTTATTCAAGTATAGCGTTCATATATGAGCATACATAAACAATAAGTGTATAGTAGGTTATGAACTTGCACAATGAACGTGGGTAGCATCATGCAGGGCTCCCACACATCACCCCTCCACCAACTTTGCCTTGTTGTGAAACATTTGTTACAAGCTATGCAAGAGCCTCATCAAAACATTACTACTAACCATAGTCCCTGTCTTACATTTGGTGTATCTTCCCCCCAACCCACCCTGTATTTTTTTAAACAAATCAATTTTATTGATACATATTAATAAAGTATACAGTTTATCCAAAGCATACAATCAGTGGTATTTGGTATAATTGCATAGTTGTGTGTTCATCACTTAAATCATTATTAAAGCATTTTCATTATTTCAGTGATGATAATAAAGGAAAAACGAAGAAATGCCTCCCCTTTCAATCTGTTTCCCCTGCTGGACATAGCTACTATTGTTTGTTTATTAAGCAGTTTTATTGAGATCTGTTCACATACCATATGATCTATCCAAAGTGTACAATCAGTGGCTTTTTTTTTTTAGCTGTTAAAAAGACCTTTATTGTAATATACTATGTTGATAATAACGGGGAGAGGGTATGGAAAAAGTGCCAAATGTACGCTGTGGACCGTGCTTGGTGGATAGTCTGATGATGTTCTCTCATAATCTGTAGCAAATGTTCCACCACCGTGTGGTGTGTTGGTGAAGGGGTGTTGTATGGGAATTCTGCACATGTGTGTGATTGTTTTGCAAGTTCACAACCTCTGTAATAAAAATATGTTTCTAAAAAGTAGGGTGGGTTGAGGGAAATATACAACAAATATAAGATAGGGACTATAGTTAGTAATATTTTGATGATGTTCTTGCATAGTTTGTAACAAATGTTACACAGCAATGCAAGGTGTTGGTGGAGGGGTTATATATGGGAGCCCTGTATGATGTACACTTATTGTTTATGCATGTTCATGTATGCATGATATACTTCAATAAAAACTACATTTAAAAATGATTGTAAAATTATAAAATAAATAGAAAAATAGATTGAAAGAAATTACAAATTTTAAAAGAGAGTGCAAGTCCAGGTTAGATTTAGTATAATCAATTATAAGAAATAGACAGTATAGCAACAAACATTTATAAATGTAAATAATAATTCTAATGTAATAGAAATTAATTATAACATAATTCTAATTTTTATATTATAGCTCTAACTATTGGACATAATCTCTAAGAATGAAATAAATTGTTGGTTTAGTTATTTAATTTCCATTTAGGCCATGATTCTTTCTGGATAATCAAATTCCTATTTGGGAATTCTTCACATCTTATTGGAATGAATTATAGCAGATAACAGTGTGCCAACTTTTTCAGCAGTAGTCATGCTAAGTCATTGATACAGGTGGATTGTTGTAGTTAACGAGTATGCATAAGAAAGGGCTAAAGAAAAATGAAGTATCCAAAAATACGTCTCTTCTCCAGTCTTCCTCACTTAAAAGCAGGGGGTTTTTTTGTATGAAGAAACTTACAGAATGCTGATCATAGGAACAGTTTGCTGGTTACACTGGGTAATTATTGTTCATATACTATAATACTGTTATTTTACATTTCTCTACTCTACTCCAGCTCTTTTTTGGTTGCTATTTGCATGGAATACCTTTTCCAACCTTTCACTCTTAACCTGGCTGTGTCCTTAGGTCTGAGGTGGGTCTCTTGTAGACAGCATATAGACGGCTCGTTTTTTTATCCATTCTGTTGCTCTGTGTCTTTTGATTGGGGAGTTCAGTCCATTAGCATTCAGTGTTATCACTGTAAAGGCATTGCTCACTTCACCCATTTTGTCCTTCGGCTCTGTTGTCATACCGTTCTGTTGTCTGCCTTCTTATCCTTTAGTTTGCCCTTCCTACTACTCTTCATTTCTGAACTAGTCGGGAGTGCGGGAGAGGTTGACTCTGACGGGTGGCGTCTTGGCCCCCCAGCCCTGCTGCGCGGGTGTGGAGCTGCCCGTGCATGTCAGGAGCCTGAGCAGACGTGGTGCACGGGCTGCCGGGAAGGCGTGGGGGGCGAGGGGACGAGAGGTGCGGCAGCTCGAAGGTGGGATTGAGGGGACCCCGGCAAGGGAGGGGTGTTGGGAAAGCCGAGCGGAAGAGAGAAGAAGTGCTTGAGAGTAACCTGCTGCCAGGTTAGCTGGCAGGGGAGTGAGTGGCCGGCTTCGCTGCCTGAACTCATGGCTGCTCTCTCCTTTGCCTGGTTAATAGGAAAGACAACGATGGGAGGGTTCAGAGCCCCCGGCGGAGGCCTTTGACCTCACCCCACCTCTACCTGGTGGTCTCCAGGGCCCCCCAAGGATGTTGAGCCTCCTGGGCCTCCCTTGAACCAGGGAAGGTGAGGCCGTGCCACCAGGTCAGGGTTGCCTGTGCAGAGAGAACAGCAGCAGGTGGGCTTGCCTGGGCAGCTGGCTGCCTCCCCCGAGGATGAGGACAGGGCTGCTGCGGGCCCCCGCTCGCCCTGGGACCCCCACCAGGATTGCCGGCGCCTCCCATGCCACCTGGCGCCCTCTTGACTTGAATAGTGACAATCCTGACCCTTCTCCCAGTGTTTGAATTCGAGCGCCTCCATCAAAAGCTTCTCTGTGACCCACACGATGCAACATGTCAATAATAGGGAAAACCATTGGAGGAGGAGTTATATGGGATCTGTACTTTGCATTATTCCTCTGTAAACCTGCAGCTGCTCGAATAAAGTGAGAGAGAGAGAGAAAAGCTGCCGTGAGAGCTTTGACACTGCCAGGTGCCTCATTTATCAGCAGCTTCTCGCGGTGGCAAGGAGTGGGATGTGTTAGGGAATCCCTGGGGGCTGGAAAGCCAAGATCTGTGAGAAGGTGCTTTAGTTTGCTAGAGCTTCTGGGAGCCATACCAGAAAGGGGTTGGCTTTTGCAGGGGACATACTAGGGCAAAAGCCTGCTTTCTGTGGGCTCCTTCCACGGGGCAGGCACAGCAGGCACCCGCTTCTCCCCAGGGTGGGCCTCTGGCGGCCCTTCTCCCTGAGCACAGCCGTGGGCCATCCAGCCGGCCCCCTGCTCCCCACTGGGCCTCGCCTCTGCAGCCTGGAGCTCGTCCTCTCTCAGCCCTTTCTGCAGCTGCGGGCGGTCCTGGAGACCTCTCACGTGGCAGGCTGGACCAGCAGCTGTCTTCCTCGGGGTCTCTGCCTTCATTCTCAGTTTATAGACGGCTCTAGCGAGAGGCCCTGCAGTCAACTCCAAGGCCCGTGACTAAAGAGCTGTGGTCAGCGGCCCCTGACTGAATCCAGCCAGAAGGTGCCACGTACAATGCAGGGATGGGTCAGCTCCAGGACA
>JAQZBX010063598.1:0-16662 GCA_029593785.1 Cabassous unicinctus | reverse complement strand
TGAGTCTTGTAAAATCTAACACAGAAAAGAAACGTCATTGGGTTTCTCTAATTAGAGCACTCTGTGATTTCAGTTAAGACCAAGAGCGGGGCTATGTAAAAGTCAGTAGCCTATTAATCCTAATGGATTTCCCATCTCACTTCCCTCCCCACACACAAGTGTGCACATCAGACTCAGCATTGACCTGGCCGTCCATTGTTTTCCTAACCATTACATTTCTTCTAGTTCAGCAAGGATGTCAGGTGTCCTTGAGTCAAAGTTGCCCATTAAATGAGTCCCTTGTCTCCCAGGAAGGGCTCTGCTTGAGTATAGCCCCAAGCTTTATCCTTGATGGGGAGTAGCTCCCAGGCACCTTTGTGGGCACAAACAAGATAATTTCAGAGAACAGCTCTTGGGTCCTGGTTTCATTATGTTCATGTAGGTGGAAGGATGTGGGACATATTCTCTGGGCCCACACAAGACAGTCTTTTGAACAAAAAATCATGGATTTCTTTGTTTCTCTATGTCCACATATAGCAGCAAACATGTTGTCTTAAACCAGCTGCAATTACCCACCTTCTCCCCATTTACATTGTTCCTTAATTCTGGGCTATGTCCTGTTACTCACAGTTGTCTTTCTCGTTAGGGAAAGCGCAATATAGAGTAGGGACACATATTCACATTTTCACTGTTTTCCTTCAATAGAAAGAGATATTGAGTAGAAGAGTTCATTACTCTCAACATCCTTTCCCTTGCCTCCCCCAGAGGAAGGACTGAGTGTGCTCTTCTGAGTGTGGGAAACAGGCTGCACCAGCCCCTCTGTACACCACATAGTAGGGGGCACATGTAGCCCAAGTGGTTGAGTAACTGCTTCCCATATATGAGATCCTGGGTTTAATCCCCAGTACCTCCTAAAAAAGTATTGCTTACTGGTAAACCTAATAGTCAGTAAGGAACCACAGATGGAGGCTGATAGGGAGATTCCCAAATGGAGAGAGCTCAAGCTGCCCTGCTGGCAGGTAGTGATGCTTATATCCCTTTAATTGTGCTGTTGAAATTGAGGAAGCCCTTTAATCTACCACAGCTCAGCTACATTCTGCAACTCACTAGCATCAGTAATATAAGTAATGATTCAATCTCCATTCCCATGAAACCTCTTTTTCTTTGTTATTTGTTCCACGTTTGGTTAGAAAAAGGTGCTACCATTCAACTTACCTGCTCTAATCTCAGAATCTTCTGAATTGATCTAGGAAACTGAAAATTGGAAATAAAAGGTTCTTTATTTTTCTATTATGTGTTTTCGTGGGAATTTCAATGTGCTGTTGAACCCCATTTATGCCAACGTCTGCAGTTCTAAGTCCACTACTTTGGTGCTGAGCCTTGGGAATTTATTTCAATAAGCATAGATTAATGAGCCTTTTAATCCCAAACATCTTAAGGCTTTCAATTTTATTTGTTTCCTCCAAAGTCTCATTAATATCCTAAGGAACAATAGATGAGCAACTTGTTAGGAATTTCTGCATTCATACTTGATTTAACTAAATGTGCTGTGAAGAACCTGAGTATCTATTCACTGAGCCTGGCTCACACTGCATGACAAGTTTGAGAAAATACAGCATACAGAGTAGTGAGAACAGACAGGGGCAGTGTGAGGTTGAGTAGGGTTTGCTGGCAGGGTCAGTGTTTCCTTTTCTAGGAGCACACAACATTGCTTGTCTCCCTGAGATCAATTTATATGTTACATTGATGGAAGCCCAGGCCAGAGACTATGGAATCTGCGTCTTTATCTGCTCATTCCAGAATTAGCAAGAGGATTCCCATCTCATGCTATTTCTCTGTCTGTCCTGACTCTGTATTTATTGTCCTCCCCTCCTTACTGGGCTGCATATAAGTGACTGCATGACCACTACTAGACTCTGCTCCATTGTGTTGTGGCATCTTCCGGTTTGGCTCCAGCAAGACACAGCTATCTTGTTGACATCTTGTCCCTTGTTTGCATGAAAGTGCCTCCATTACCTCTCAATATCCTTTCCCTATTCAGTGTGTCACCCTGTTGGACCACATTTATTTTTCTTGTCCCTCTCCCCAGGTCCAGCCCATCCTTTCCAACAGCTATGCAGCTACCACACTGGAAATTCTTTTTTAAATTGACTTTATGGCTCTAGCTGTTCTCTCAGCTACACCCTAATTTCTTGTTGTACACCTGTGCCTGATTCAGATGTCTCAGTTTCCCCAAACTCACCCATTGTCCTCTTGTCTCACATCATGATATTTACACACAAAAGGCAAGGATTCCCACATTTAAGTTTCTCCATTCTTCCCTTCACTTCACCAAACAGGTTTCTTTCATGCATTTTTCGTGATTTTTGTAGTTTGCAATAGTAGTGATTCTCAATTATGACAACATTAGAATCCTCTATGGGTTTTACCATGGATCACTATCCCTTCCATACATTGACCCATTACATAAGAATATTTGGGAATTCTGGGGTGAATTGGTCTACAGCTATTCTGACCATGTTGTTCATGTGTGTGTGTGTTTGTGTGTGTATCTCCATATCCAGAATGAAAGAGAAAGAATGATTCCCAGGGTTCTGGTACTCTGTGTATGCAGGTGTATAGACAATATAAATTAAGAGAGATAAGACCCAGGCTGAAGTCTCTTGGGAAATTTCTGAAATCACACAACCAACAAAAGTGTGAGTTGCTTTGTAATTACCATATGTAATCCATGGATTAATAAAAAGCTGACTGTCTCTTCTCCAGGCCTTCTCATGAAACTGGTGACCTCTAATAGAAACATCTGAGATCTGAGGACTCAGCCTGTGTAAGGGTGGGAGACAAAGGTTGTGATGGAGGCAGTGTGAGACCAGACCTTGATATGCCCCTCAGGGAGCCCAGAAAGGGGCTGAGAAGAGTGGGGTCAGGACTTCCAAGCACAGGATATTCCTAGGAGCAGGGACAGGAGGAGGCAGAGTATTCCTTTTAGGGTCTGGGGCTTACTCTGTTCTCACACCCTCCCCATCTTCAAGGGTATGGCTCCTTTCCTGTCTCTGAAACCCATGAGTTAGACTTTTAGAGTAAATGTCCATAGGACATTGGCAGAGCATACAATGTCACTGAGGAAGAGGGAAGTAAAAGTTTAACTTTTTCTTTGGTTTCTTTTCTGAGTCTTGGGGACCTCAGGGAAGCACTCAGTGTATTTCCTCAACTGACTCAGAAGAGATCTATGGGATTTGGGTTTGAGTAAAGAGAAATCAATTTAAAATGTTGAATGCCCTCTCTGTTGAACTTAAAATCTGACCTTATTCATTAAACAGATCTCTGTCAAACAGATGTTACCACAAGAAACATGTGCTTTCCCCTTTTCTGCCCATCCCTAATCTTAGATTTCATTCTGCTTTGGATCCTCTTCTATCTTCTTCCACCTGTACAGTTGTTGATGCCTCCCTGGGGTCTTGAGGTCTGGGATATAATCACCTATCTTGGTGTCCCTGTACACTGCACTCAACCCTGTGCAACCTTCTTAGTGGGAGGAGAAAAATTAATCCTAGCATCAACCCAAGAATTTCTCTGCTGTTCTCCATGTCATGATCTAAGTGGACAATGGTCATATAATCTGAGCATGGACATGGACAGATCAAATAAGACATGGATGTATCAACATGAAATTCACACCTATAGGAAGTGAATAACCTTATGCCTGACATTTGAAGAGTCCCTGATTTCCACCATTGTTTTAATTGGTTTTATGAGTGATGAATAGGTAATCTTAACCCTCAGAACACTGTGGTGACAGGGATATGCAAGGAGAATGAGGTTTTGTCTGCAGTGCTTCCAAGACAATCTACAAATGCATCAGCACAATAGGTTTGGTTATTATTAGATATTATTGAATAAATTGAAAATCTTGGTAGGGTTTATTTAGGTTGTGGCAATAACAAAGGCTGTGAGACATTGTTGGAAGGATAGGCACCTGTATCAATTGAAGACATTATTTATGACTTTGTTTGAGCAAATATTTTCCTAGATATGACATAGAAAGCAAAAAGCATGAAAAAGTGCAATAAATTGTATTTCATCAAAACAAAATTAAATTTAATATTTGAAAGATTCTCATAAGAAAACAAATAAAAGGCAGCATTTTGTAAGAATATTATTAAAACATACATACTTTGTGGTTAACTTAAAAGAGAATATATGAAACATTTTCCTACACATAAATCTATGAAATGGAAAAGAGATGCCAGAAATAGACTCACACAAAAGAAGTAAACTGAATTTTGACAAAGTTGAAAGCAACTTCAGTGGCAAGAATATAGTATATTTAAGAAAATTGCAGTAATAATTTGACATTTGTATGGAAATAAATTTGAAACTGAGACCTAAGGAAACATGAAAACGTAAAAAAATAACAATTCATAAAGGAACATGGAAAAACTTTTGAAATATAAAACAGTAAATTTCAAGAAAAAATATAAGAAATAATCTCTGTAACAGTGGGTTTGCTGATGAGTTCTTATATGAAACGTCAGAATCAGAACCAATGAAAATATATTAAAATTGGAGAGTTTAAGAATTGAAAATTTTGTGTCTCTGAAGATAATGTTCAGAAATTTAAGAAGATAGATAAACTGGGATAAAATATTGCAAATAATAAACCTGGTTAAAGATTTCATCATGAGTCCATAAAGAACTGCATATAATATGCAGGTGGATCCTCTGATCTCAGTTATCTTGGGGCAGGTGGATGTGGAAGTATGGGGGTTTTCTTGTTGGAGTCTGTGGTTTCCTTTCCTAAGATCAAGTCCCTGCCTAGAGTGTCTGTACCTTTCCTGCCTGTGGATCCCAGCTCCTGAGTTATCTTATAACTAAGATGTCTGAGAAATCAGCTCGAGTGCTCCTCTGCCATTAACATTTCAATATTTTAAGATACTGTGTTTTACAGATGCAGAGTTTGTAATTTCACCCATTTTCCATTAAAAAATGCAGTTCTTTTTCACGTAGTTAATTAAGGTTCTTTGCCATGCTCTTAACTGGTTTAAAGGAAGTTTTTGTAAAATGCTTTAGACATGTCAACCATCTCCTGAGTCATATCCAAGAATAAACTCTCCCTTCAGCTGAGCTCTGACCACCAAAGACAGAGTTGGGTATTTCTCTAAGGCTGATGTTTGCCACCCCAGGTGTTTTGCCTTGTATGGGTAATAGTCTTTCAAAGCAGGGTACAAGCAGTTTATTTATTTTATGTGATTCACATCTACTAGGTGTGGTTTTGCTTTACCTCTAAAAGTGACCCAGGCTTTTTTTCTTAGGGAGTGAAGCCCTCCACTTCCAGTAGCTCCATTAGTATGAAAACAGAAGTGCTCCCCACTCCTTCTATACAACATGACATATCTAAGAAATGCAAAATTTGGTTTTGGAGTATGAACCACAGCCTTTAGTGAACATATTGGCCAGTGATGTGCCTAGAGGCAATACACTTGTATTTGCCCACTCCATCAGGGCAGAGGAGCCTCTGAGGCCTGAGGTGCTATGGGCCCCAATTGCCAGTTGGTAGCAGAAACTTGGGGGATTTGAGTGGGCAGTCACCAAGGTACCCACCAGATATGCTCTGTAAGAATGAATTTTACACATTTCATTGGTAGTGTCATTGAATAATGTCTGCATTGTGAGTCAAGTGTGTGTAGAAGTGGCTGAGGCTGCCAGTAGTTTCTAAAGTTGGGGCCCTAAAAAAGACTTTGTATGAGAGAATTATTTTGTTTCCATGGGACTGAATGCCTGACAGCCTCCTGATCAATGTCAAAATCAGTGAAAACTGGAAGATTGGGCAAATCTCAGATTAGAGCAACCTGGGAGGCTTACTGGATTGCTTCTATGTCTGCCTACTGTGCAGAGCCCAAACAGCCATCTAGGTTAAGAGGCTATTTGAGGCCAAGTGATATGCCATTTGCTGCCAGTGAGCTACATTGCATACAATAACAGTGTCTCCATTACTGAAGTATACTGACTCCATTTCCATGTCAGACAGTTGTACTAAGGAGCTCCCTACAAGCTCATGTTTCTCCTTTCTAAAGGAATATATTTGGCCATATACAAGGGGAGCCTCTTAATAAAATAAAAAGGGGGGACACCATTGTTTTCCATGCATAGTCCAAAGACTACAAGAGGTATAATCAGAGGCAGCCAAAGCCTCTAATCTAAAATGCATAACCATTGGGACAAGAAGCATGACTTGGTAAGTGGCCTGTTGTGTCAATATTAAGGTTCATTGTTGAGGCTCTCTCAATTAAGAAACAGCATATGTATCGTGTGAGTTTTGTATATGGGCCATTATTAGAGTGAGAGATATTTGTTGTGTTACCCTCTTAGCACGAATAAAAATTATAGGTGTTGTGCATGTCTTAGTGTTGTGGGAAGCATCTGTTTGAAGGTGATAGGAGTTTGTCCACCCCCCAGGGGACGAGTTGGTGTACATGAATTTGGAAATTTGGTTGCCTTTGTTTTTTATGGGGTGTTTTTGCCCAACCATGTTCCTGTAAATGATGAGTGAGTATGTCTAGGTATTCTCAAAGGCCCTCTTCAGAGTCACTCTTTGTTGGATGACTGACAAATAGTGCCAGTATCAAAGTTTTTTTTTTACAGTTTATTAAATATCATTTGTTATGGTTTTGGCAGTAGTGATTACGATTATTTTTCCTTTTATAAAAAAAAATTATGGTCATTGCATAAAACATGTTGGTCAAGTAGGTCACAATAATGCAATTACTTGTGTTTCTGTGTATATATTTTATTAATTAGATGATGGTGGCCATGATTTGTTCACTAAGGTTCGTATAATTGATGGTTATATGCTCCTCATTGGCAGAGCTTTAAGAACTGACCTAAAAGTGTTATTCCATGGGAGGTGGTAGGTATAATGACTTCCTCTATGAGAAGTTCTTGGCCCCACATGACTTTGCTTCAGGAAATATTGCAAGTTTATTACCTTGATTGGCTGTGGTGGTTTCA
This sequence comes from Cabassous unicinctus, assembly GCA_029593785.1. Classification (NCBI taxonomy): domain Eukaryota; kingdom Metazoa; phylum Chordata; class Mammalia; order Cingulata; family Chlamyphoridae; genus Cabassous; species Cabassous unicinctus. The sequence goes on along the minus strand of JAQZBX010063598.1, from coordinate 9,675 downwards.
TGGGGGTCACATTTGACATGGTCTAACAAGGGAGTCAAAGATTTGATTTTATTGCAGGTGATGGGTCAAAGTGTCACTAGCGTTAGTTGTCCAATAAGAATTGGTCCTATTGTCACACATTTCAGGGAGGCTGGAGTCTAGGTCTTTTATATGCAGGAGAAGAAGACTGGCCTCCAGGGAGGTGTTTTCTGTCCTCCAGAAGGGTGGCACCCTGGGCCTGATAAGCCAGGATCTGTGACTCTGATATGAGTCCCACTAATGTCTTGCCAATATTTACACCACATCTATAACATCATGGATAACATGAGCCTTGATGATAAGGTTGAGCACAAATAACCAATAAGTTTGGTGTGGGCTCACTGTAAGAAAATTTTCAACTGTTTGTTGTCAAAGGGAGATATTATATGGCATGGAGATGAACTATGTCTCTTTTTGTCTGAACACTCAAAGAAACGTTATGCCTATTGAATCATCTCAATCTTTTTGAGTAAAAATTGTACCTTATTAATTTTCTGCCAGTGGACATCTGACTTGGTAGTAATAGCAGTTATTACTATTAGGGTAAATTTTGTTGGATGGCAGATAAATTAGTGCCAGTATCAAAGTTTTTTATTTGGTTTACAGTTCATTAAACTGTGCAATAACTCCCTATGACCACTTGAACACTTCATATTCCATAAAGGCATGCCTCAGTTTCACCCTTCCCCACACAGCTCCCCATCACTGAAACCCTGCACCAGTGACCCTCCCCTGCTATAGTTGTTAAGAGAACACATCAAATTTGTATCCTCTACCACAGTCTTCTACTGCCTCAGAGATCACTTCTTCCTTCCTCCAATGCAGATGTCATTTATCTCTTTAAATCTTTGATTTGACTTTGCAGATTTGTATGAACTTCATTGATCAGTTGTCTCAAACCCTGCATTTCATCTGGGGCTTTGAAATGTTCCTGTGCTTGAGCCATATCTTTCTTTTCTTAAGTATGTTTTTTAACATTTTGCTGATGTCTTATGTATCTTATTATGATGGTGAGTTACTCTGATGCTCACTTTCTCTTTCTTGTATAGGAATTTAGAAGCGGGAGACAATGTGTTACTGCTGTTCTTTGATTCTTGTTTCAACCTGTCTTAGCTCTTTATAATTTTCCATATTTAGTTGCTCAACTCTGGACTATGGACACAGTAATGGGTTGCAGACAAGCTCCTAAGGGCCTTGAGAGGAGAGTCTGTAAATGCCAAAAAAAGCCACTTTTATTTAATTTCATTTCCCTTGCATGCACTTCCTTGATCTGCCAGCAGATGTCAAACTTCAGTAGGCCTATCAGATCAAGCCCTCATCAGAAAATGGTGGCTGTAACACTCACTGCAAAATTGTGCTGAGGAGCCTGCCTCAGGGCTGTTTGGAGGTTCTGAAATGAAACTTTCTTAGAAGCTATTCTCTTCACTTTCCCAGAAGACCCCTCCCTGAAGGGCCATGAAAGACCCATTAAGATTAAGTTCCTAGCTCAGGAGTATGTGTAGTGGAACCTGGGGTGGGATTTCATATCTGAAGCAGCTTTTTCTCCACTCAGACAGGGTCCTTCATGCAAAATGACTCTAAGGATCTTTGCTGATTCAGAACAGCAAATATTGTATTTATGGAAGTCAATATTGTCTGTCTATCCCTATCTGCCCCAGGTATTATTTTTCTTTTATCCCCCCCTTTTATTTCTAACATAGAGCACTTTATTATAGGGGTTGTTTCATCCCAGATAAACTGGCAACCTCATCCTCAACCAGAGTATTATTTCTTGATGGATCCTTTGTTTTTAATTCAGATCACTACACAATATCATAATTGCCAAGTTTATGATCATTTCATGCATTAAATCACATGCTTTTTGTAAATCAGTTCTGAGGCAAACTTAGAAGGGGCTCAGAATCTTTTCTAACAAATTTCCCTAATTGAGGTTATTTCAGGGATCTAAATTTTGTATAACCTGAGAAACTGTGGACATGCCAATGAGGGAGTCCATAGATTACCAGGGGGATTCTCCCCCATCAGAAACATTTAGCAAGGCCTGGGGACATTTTTGGTATTCTGGAGTTTGGGAAATGTACTGTTGGCAACTATTGCACAGAGTCCTGGGAGGCTGCTCAACCTCCTACAATGCACAGTATCTCCACACAACAAAGTGTCATCTGGTGTGCAACATCAATAGTGAAAAGCTTGATGATTTCTGATATAAAGATTCAATTCTGTCCAAAATTCATAGAAATATATTATTGTAGAAAATCATATATTCTTTGTAAGTAATTTATCCCTTGGTAAAACTGGAACAAAACAAACCCAAATCTTGCTTTGCATGTATCCCAAAGGCCCTCTTCACATGTGTGTTATGTCACATGTGCATGGTGAGTGTGATCCTCCAAGATCTTTACATGCCCTGGCAACCTAGAGAGAGCTCACCATGTGGACACAGCAGTATGTCCATCCAGCCAATAGTTACTTTCTCTGTGGGGAAAAGAGTACATAGGGTGATGTCCCCAATCAAGATGTCCTGCCAACAGCTGCTTTCTCTGTGAGGCAAATGTATAGATGTTGATGTTCCCAGTCAAGATGTTCTGTGCCCTGATCCAGATGTCAAGAGCCTCAATGTTCTGCCTCTTACTGAAAAGGAAACAAGACCACACCAATTCTCCCCAACAGGAACCCCAAGCTTATAAAATAAGTGTCGTCATTAAAAACCCTGACACCCATTCTGGCCTAATGGGGGAATGGCGCCACGTGTGCTGTTAAAAAGTCAATCACTCCCCTCCCCTGCCCGCGCTGAGATGCTAACAGCAAATATTCAATTCTGTAACTTTGTTTGCTTGCTTTGATCAGAACCCCATATAAAATATATATGTTTAAACCTACCAATCCTGTCTCATGGTGCGCGCGGGAAAGTTTGGCACGCGCGGGAAGAAAATCTATAAAGACTGCAGCCTCCGGATTTTAGGCGCCACTCTTACTAAGCAGCACGCCCTGGCCAGTAATAAAGGTGCCATTAAATTTTTTCTCCTGAGAGTTGTTATTTACATGAAGTAATCCACTTCAATTACAGGCCATGTATTTGTGCTGGGTGTCTGGTAATTGTGTATCTACATTAGAGTAGAGACACACTGACAAAATTTCCAAAGGCATCCCTTTTCCTTGGCTGCATCCACCTCCCTTACCAGCTCTTTCAGGAACTTCTCATGGCCTAGGTAAATAAATTCCCTTACTTTGTGATGTGGGACCCAGGAAGTAGACCATGATCTCCTAGGGATCTACCTGCATCCTTCTCACAGAGGAGCCCCAGAGACAGTGAACTACCCAGGCCCCTTTGACCTTTACATACAAAAGTTCCTCCCACATGCAAATCATCACTTTGGTCCAGTGAAGAAAGCACAGCACATCTGGACTTAAATTCAGGATCCTCCTCAACTCAGAAAACATTGTCTGCAAATCATGGGCTTCATACAAAGGAACATGAAACCCTTGTGGTTCTTCCTCTTTCTGTTGGCAACTCCCAGAGGTGAGTGTCTCAGCATTCAGGCCTGAAGGTAAAGGGGATGCTGCCTCTGAGCACAGGACCCACTTTTCTCCTTTTCCTCAGGTGTCCTGTCCCAGGTCAGCTGCAGGAATCAGGCCCAGGCCTGGTGAAGCCCTCCCAGACCCTGTCCCTCACCTGCTCTGTCTCTGGATTCTCCATCACAACCAGTGGTTGCTGCTGGGATTGGATCCATCAGCCCCCAGGGAATGGGTTACTGTGGTTATATAGAATATGCTCTGATGGTGGCAATAACTACAGTCCATCCCTCAAGAGCTGACTCTCCGCCTCAAGAGACTTATCCAAGAACCAGTCCTCTGTGCAGCTGAGCTCCATGACTGCTGAAGACACAGCTGTGTATTATTGTGCAAGACACAGTGAGGGGAAATCAAATTTAGCCCAGACACAAACCTCCCCTTGCAGGAGGAGGCTGAGCTTCAGGGGGTGCTTGTGGCCCACCCACAGCAGAGACCGAGTTTCAATGAAGATGTGTGGAAACCACTGATTCCTGTATTAATATACAGTTTTGCCTTGTTGCTTAAAGAATTGAAAATCCTAGGGATTCTGCACTGCATCTGTTCTAAGTAAGGCCATAAGGTTTCCAAATTTCAAACAAAGAAAATAAATTTGCAATGCTATTCTATATTATATGATATTTTATTCAAACACATAAAGTATTTTGCTTCATTTTTTTCCTTCTGGTTTAGACTGGAAGTGTGAAAAACCATCATTCAACTAACACTGCGACACTCTGCACTAAATTCTCAGAATCCAATTGTCCTGGCTGTGCCCAGGCAAAATATAATAATAATAATAATAATAATAATAATAATAATAATAAATGTTGAATTTGCATTATTGTTTAGTCAACATTAGGACACATTATTTTATGGTAGAATGATTTTATCTGAATTGAAAATTTAAGGCCCTACTTTTACCTTAGTGAGTGTACAATATATATATTGGCCTTAAAAATGACAGACTTTTATTCTCTCACAGGTCCAGTGGACAGAAGTCTGAAATTAAGTTGCTGGAAAGGCCATGCTACATCTGAAATCTGCAGGGGAGAGGCCTTACTTGCATCTTCTAGTGTCTGGTGTTTGCTGGCAGCCCTTGACATGCCTTAGCTTGAAGATGCATCTCTCCCATCTATGCTGCCATTCTCAGTGGCATTCTCCCTGGTGTCAGTCTGTGTGTCCTGATTGCCTCTTCTTATAAGGATGCCAGTCAAATCACATGAGTGTCACCCTTAATCCAGTGTGTCTTCAACTTAACTAATGACATCTTCAAAGACCCTGTTTTCTAAAAAGGTCACATTCATGGGATTTGGAAACTTACTTTTGAGGGACACAGTTCAACCTGTATATTTATCTCCTTCCTCTCCCAGGCTATTCAGTATTACTGGTTCCCTGGCTTAGCTCCCCACCATCAGGTTGAGCCCCATGACATCATTTAGAAAGAGCAAAAATAGGAGACAACACACCACGGCTCTGGGTGCATCATCCAGGAATCTCATCTTGTTTTCTCCATCACGGACAGGGATCATTAAGGCTGTACATGATCCCAATCCACAATAGGCTGGCCCTTAGTTGCCAGCTCACCTGATGGACTTGGAAGAACCACCTGTATCTCACTGGTTGCAGATGCCTCATGGAGTCAGAGCCTGGCCACATATCAGGAATCCTGGAAGTTCTTCTTGAGCCATCACCTCTAGGGAAGGTGCTGAACTGCCCTGAGAAATTAAAAATAAAAAAGGAAATGTGGGACATGACATGTCTGAACCTTGTTATTTTGCTGATTGATGGACCTTTGTCTCAGGGGAAGCTCACACTCTCTTGCCTCACTTGTGAACTCTGGGGCAGTCTCTGAACTGTCTCTTCCTTTAGTTTGTAAACACCCAATGATCTGGCAGAGATTCACTTGAATGCCTGGAGCTAGCAAATCAAATCAACATAAAAAAAAGTAATAACAAAATACCTCTCCCAGTCTTTGTAAATTCTTTCTGCATTTCATGAATTAGTTTTGAAGTATTTTACATTTTTATTTTTTAACTTCACTTTTAGAGAAGTTTTAAGTTTACATTTACAGAAAAATTACACCAAAAGGGTAGGAAATTCTCATATAAACCCCACTCACCCACACACATAGTTACCCCTATTATTGCCCTCTTAAATTAGTATGGTACATTTGTTACAGTTGATGAACCAATATTAAAGCATTTCTACTAACTAAAGTCTATAGTTTACATTATGGTTTATACTTGGTGCTGTACAGATCCATAGGACTTGACCAATGAGTAATGTCAGGTGCCTGTCATTGCAGTTATTATACAGAGGAAACTCAACATGAAATAAGCCAGAGACAAAAGGACATATATTGCATGATCTCACTGATATGAACTAAGGAGAGTGAGCAGATTCATAGAGGTAGAGTCTGGAAGAAAGTTTGCTAGAAGATATGAGTTTTGACATCTTAAAAAAGAAAAAGCTGTCCATTGTAGAAAGTTTAGAATGTAAAGAAGAGCAAAAATAAGTTAAATATTACCTATATTTTCACCATCACAAGACACCTATATTTAACATCTTTTAATACTTTGAAGTTATACATACACACAGTTTTGTATGTGTTCATATTGTACATACATATATTTCAGCATATTAATTGAGATATAATTTGCATGCCATGTAATTCATCCTTGAAAACTGTAAAAGCCATTTTTTTAGTATATTCACAAGATTGTGCAGTCACCACCACAATCTAATTTTAGAATATTTTGGCCCCCTCCCAAAAGAAGCCCTGTATCCACTAGCAGTCACTCCATAATCCCCCCCTCCACTAGCCCTAGGTAATCATGATTCTAATTTCCTTCTCTATAGATTTCCTATTCTGGACATTTCATACAAATGGAATCACATAATATGTAGTCCTTGTGACTGCTGCCTTCTACTTGCCATCAATTTCAAAGTTGAGCCGTATTCTGCATATATCAATATTTCAATCCTTTTTATTGCTGATTTGCATTGTATGGATTTACCACATTTTATTTATTTATTTATTTATTTATTTATTTATTTATTTATTTATTTATTTATAAGTTGAAGGACATTTAGTTTGTTTGTACAGCTTGGCTATTATGAATAATATTTGCTATGAACATTCATAAGTAAGTGTTGTGTGCATATAAGTGTTTATTTCTCTTGGATATAGTGCCATATCACTATATATTTTTATGTTACTATTTTTACTTTAAAATATCATGAATATTTTTCTATCTTCTTAAATATTATTTAAAAATTTCAATAAATAAACTAAATGTTTTTTATAGATGATGTTTATAAGGCGTTGTTTTCTTTTCCATTACCCACTGATGGCTGTTTCCAAAAGTTTTGTCATTATAAACAATTTCATAATAAATGTTCTCATAGCTGAATATTTGTGCACATCCATTATGATTTCTTTCTAATAACTTCTTGCTTATCATATTTTTCAACCTTGTCCCAAAGAATAGTTGTAGTGTTTTATGTCACCAATATTTTAAAGGCAAATGAAAGGACTTATTTTCCCTTTCAACACTTAGTATATCGACTTTTAGTATTTGTCAATCTTATTAATGGAAATGGTATTTCATTTTTGTTTTCATTTGCATTTTTTAGCTACTATTTTTTGAACATTTTCCTTTATCTTTTCTTGAATTTCTGTCTTTTTTTAACATTTCTGTTTTAATGATCATGCCTTTTGAAAATTTTACTGCTGTTTCATATATTTCAAAGTAGGGAAAGTGTTACTATTTAGGTGAAAAAATCTATCAACATTTAGTAAATTATCCTAGTATCTTTTTTTTTTTTACGCTCGATCAAAATGCTATCTTTAGGCTCTACTAGATTCTCATATTGTCTTTTCCATTTCACTGGACTTTCTGTTTTTTCCCTACATCATTATACTCATCAATTTTTAGAGCTTTGTATTTTCCTCATTTTCTAGAGTAAATATCCCCTTTTTGCTCTTAATAAGCATGACTTGGCTATTTTCATTGATTTATTGTTTCTAACTTAATATTTAAATTATTTGTCAAGTTTCAAATGAGGAAATCATTATGTGACTCAATTTGGAATTATTTTATATTGTAGGTTAATTTTGATGAAATGGCTTTTTTATTTCCAGGCACATAGTATGTGTTTACATTCTGCAAAATCAAAATGATTTTTACCACATTTCATGAATTCTGTGCAAGTAAATATCTTCCAAGCAAAGCCATCAAGTCATTGAAGTGTTTTAATATCTCATATTTCTATGATTTTTATTATGGTTTTACATGTTCTTATAATTTAAACTATATTGCCAGATAAATGTGGAATAAATATTAAATTTTGTGGCTTTTATCAATACTTTATGCCTTCATTTTATTAATGTGTACCTTTTCCACATAATCCAATTCTTTCTGATATCAGTACTGTTCAATTATTTAGGTTTGTATAATTTTTTTCTATTTTTTAAAATTTATTGAAGTATATCACTCATACATGAACATACATAAACAATAAGGGTATTTTAATAGTTGTGAATTCTTAAAACATACATAACATCACACAGGGCTATTATAGCTCACCCTATCACCAATACCTTGCATTGGTGTGAAACACTTTTAACTAATGATTAAAGAGCATCTTAAAAGATTACTACTAATCAAAATATTTCCCCAACCCTATTATTACAATATAATTATTATTATTTTTATATCATTTATACATGAACATACACAAGCAATAAGTGTATAGTAAAATTTGTGAACTTAAAAAGCAAACATTAATACATCATACAGGGGTCCCATACATCAACCCTCCACCAACACCTTGCATTGTCATGAGACTTTTGTTAAAAATTATGAAAGAATATTGTCAAAATCTTACTACTAATTTAGTCCTTATGTTACATTGATGCATTCCCCCCCCCAAACACACCCTATTATCATTTTTAAAATATATTTTTATGACAGAACTTGTAAACTTACAAAACAATCATGCACATGTCTAGAATTCCCAAACAACACCCATCCATCAACACACCACACCCTGGTGTAATATCTGTTAGATTATGAGGTAATATAATTCGATTATTACCAGGTCCACAGCGTACATTTTGCAGACCTTTTCCATACTGCCCTATTATCAACACAGTACATCTTTGGCACAGATGCAAGAATATTACATTATTACTGTTAACCACACTCCATAGGTCTCCCCAGTTTTATTTTTCCCATGCTTCTCCACATTCCCACCATCCTGCAATACTGATGTATGTCTGCTCTAGCTCACAAAGGACACTCTTGCATCTGTACCATTAATCACTATTCTCATCCACCACTGGATTTACTGTGCTATCCAGTCCCTAGATTATTCTCTATCTTTCTGTCAATTGACATTTACATCCCTAGACTACCATTTTAGGCCACATTCCCATTTATAAACCAGCTGTTCCTCACTATAATGTGTTACCATCAACTCTGTACATTTCCACACTTTCACAATAAAGCTAATTAAAATTTCTATATGCATTAAGTATCAGTAGTACATCTCAGTCCTCCTCTTATCTACTTTAGGAATCCACCACCTACCACCAGGTCTTGAACATATTTTCCTTCATTTTCTTCTGGAAGTTTTATGGTTCTTGCTTTTATATTTAGGTATTTGATTCATTTTGAGTTAATTTTTGTATAAGGTGTGAGTTAGAGGTCCTCTTTCCTTCTTTTGCTATGGATATCCAATTTTCTCAGCATTATTTGTTGAATGGACTGTTCTGCCTGAGTGGGGTGGGTCTGACAGGCTAGTGAAAAATAACTTGACCATAGATGTCACGGTCTCTTTTTTTAACCTCAATTCAGTTCCATTGGTCTTGTGTCTGTCTTTATGCCAGTACTTTGCTGTTTTTATCACTTTGGCTATGTAATACAACTTAAAGTCTGGAAATGAGAGTCTTCCAACTTCACATTTCCTTTTTAAGTTGTTTCTGGCTATTTAGGACCCCTTAGCCTTCCAAATAAATTTGGTAATCATGTTTTCCATTTATTTTTATAACGCTGCTGGAATTTTTATTGAGATTGCATTGAATCTGTATATCAGTTTGAG
>JAQZBX010063597.1:0-16672 GCA_029593785.1 Cabassous unicinctus | reverse complement strand
CCCCCCCCTTTTCCTCCACTTTCTCTTCTTTCCTTCTCTTCCTCCTCCTTCTTTGAATATAGAGTTCTTGTGTTCATTTCTTATATTAAACCCCAATAGTTAATCAGAATAAAAAGTGAGCTTCTCTGGTTAAAACCGAGAGGAGTTCAGAGTCCCAAGCTCTCAGTTCCCTCTGCAGTAGAGCCTACCAATTGTCTACCTAGTCATCCCTTTCCCTTTTCCTCCTTAGTTAACAGAAGCCCTATTTTTAGCTGGACATATAAAATGAAAGATTATTTTCAGGTTCCCTTACAACTAAGGTATGGTCATATGACTAAGTTTTGGCCATGTAGAAGCAGAGGGAAATGATGCATGTGAAAAATCTGATATGTCTCCTTAAAAGGGAGGGGGGGATTCCTTCTTCTCCTCCACCCACTTCCACTGCCTGAAACACAGATGCAAAGGCTGGAACTCCAGGTGCTGTCTTGGGCCATGAGGAGAAGAGTCACATTCTAAGAATGGTAGAGCAGAAAGCTGGAAGGATCTGGGTTCCTGGTCATTTTGTGACATCACCACACCAGTTCCAGGCTGCCTACCTCTGAACCTCATAAATGAAGTAAAAAATGTGGGAAAAGTAAACTTCTATCTTATTTATGCCGCTGCTATTTTGTGTTTCTCTTTAAACACAGTTTAATCTAATCCTAATCGGTATGCCCTCACCACCCAACAACAGCTCAGAAGCACCTATGCAGGACTCCAGAGTACAGTGGACACTGCTCTGGTCAAGAGAAAACAAGCCGGTATTGAGTTCACCTCCTCTCTGTCTCCAGACAGCATGGCCTGCAATTTCTGGAGCAGCAAGAATATTTCTCTTCCTATATTTCTAAACACTGCCAAACAGCCACCTCCACAAAGTATGATTCCAGACTGAACAACTTCCTTCTTTCCATATTTCCTTGGCTACCTGGATCAAGATAACAGCACAAGTCTACCCAGGACCCCAGGCTGTTTCCTGACACCTATTTCCCTCCCCCTTTTTCTTTCTACCTTTGTTGTTTCCACCGTCTGTGAAACGAACCGTCTGTGAAATGAAATAGTTCACAAGACAGAGCATTCATATCAGGGTTGAATTCTGACACTCAATGAAGGATTGGTTGGTGATTTTTAGAGCTGAGGGAGACCTTATTGTTCATAGAGTCATTTTCTAGTCATAGCAGTCAGGACAGGTTAGGTAATGCTGCAATAACAATAACACACCACTCCACAGTGTTAGTGGTATGCCACAACAAAGGTTTATTCCTCAGTCCAGACTCAAATACTCAAAGAGGGCTGTGGCTCTGCTTCATGTCTTTTCCACTCTGGGAGTCAAGCTGTCAAAGCAACCTCTGTCTGGAACATTGCTGGTAATTGTGAAATACACTAGCTCTTAAAGCTTCTGCCCAGAACTAGTACACATCAATTCTCCTCCGATTTCATTGAACAAAGAAAGTCCCACGACCAAATCTGATGACAATGGGGTAGGGATATAGAATCCTCTCAAAAGGAGGAGCAGTGCAGTGGGTGGAGATCCACACAATAACCGAAAGAATACTGCATCCCATTCTGGGGAGCTCTGGGAGCATTTTTGGGACATTGGATTTGTCCTGCATGACATTGCAGTGATAGATACAGGCCATTGTATATTTTGCTATAACCTACAAAATTGTGCGGGACAAAGCGTAAACTATAATGTAAACTATAGTCCATGGTTAGTAGCAATGCTTCAATATGGGTTCATCAATTGTAACAAAAACCAAGGTCCAGAGAAGCAAAATGACTTGATTGAAGTCTTCCAAGGCAGTCATTAGACTGATTCCAGTTCTAATGTTCTTTCCATTATACTCACTCTCTCAAAAGGAGCATGTAATTTGGAATGCTCTAGGTCCCTGTTTCCATGACTTATTCCTTTCTAGCTCTTTTATTGGGAGTAGCAGTTAGGACTTGGCTTCCCGCCCCATCTTTTCCCTCTTCTTCCCCAATTTGAGGTCCAAGGTAGATATCGAAATTTATTACTGCAGTAGAGGCTAGGAAGTGCAATCCTGCCCTAATATAGGAAGGGAATCAGAACATGTGGTGGAATGTGTGAAACAGTCTTTACCTATAATTCAAAGAAAAGAGAGAGGTATTTAAAGAATCCAATGTGGCCATGTTGGGAACCTTTCACTGAACTCAGATATTTTAAGGATTCAGGCAAAAGTTGGAAGGACAGGCATATTCCCAAGTGGTAGTCAGGAAAGAATGGTGGGAGAGTCTGTGTCTTTACATTTTTTTTCCTGTGGTGTGAGCTGTTTCTGCTCCTTGATGTCCCAAGCCACTAACTCAATTTTCCACTGTGACCATATAAGGGAAAAGTACTACTGACTTCCACGCATCTTTCCTGCCACTCCTCAGGCATGATAATGTAAGTCTGCCCACAAGCTTTGGACAAGACGGAGGCACCAGCAGCTTAGTAGCAATTCAGGGTATTTTAATTTGCTAAAAGCTGCTGGGAGCAATACACCAGAAATGTGTTGGCTTTTACAGGGGGAATTTATTAGGTTAAAAGCTTACAGTTCTGAGGCTGTGAAAATGTCCAAATCAAGGCATCATCAGAGAAGCTGTCTCACTGAAGGTCGGCTGCTGGGATCCTGGAGACCTGCCACATGGCAAAGCAAAAGGGAGGACGGTCTCTGCCGAGGTCCCTGCCTTTTCCTCCAGGCTCACTTTCTGCCCAAGCTCAGCTGTGAATAATCAGGCACATGGCAGAGTCTGCTTATTACTCCCCTCTCCTCTGGGCCTGTTGCTTCAGCTTTGGGCTGCTCTGTCTATGGCTTTTCTTTCTTCTGGGTTTGTCACCATCTGGAGGCTTCTCTCTGTCACTGTGGCTTTTTTCCCATGTCTGAGGTTTTTATTCCTCCATTTATAAAGGACTCCGGTGAGAGGATAAAGAACAATCCTGGGCTATGCCCTACTGGAGCAATTTAATCAAATGGCCCTTAACTGACAATCTAGCAAAGGTTCACAATAGATTCAATTTAAGAACATGAATTTCTGGGGTCCACAAAAGACTAAAATCAACACACAGGGTGTCCTCTAGTTGCAGACATTTTGGCATCTGGAAGCCTAAGGGTTTGCTCTCCCCTCCTGATTGGGGTCCCAGGACTAGGAGCAAGTCAGGGACGGGGACTGGATGAGCCCATGGCTGGGGATAAAGAGCAAGGGAAGCAGATGCCTGATGAGGGCAATGTTTCCTGGCTCCACCATCCTCCACACCTGTCCTTCATCATCTCCACCACCTGTGCTTCTCTTCACTTCTGGATCTCCTCTCTCCCAGCTTTCTTGGACTTAAGGCTTGAAAACAGCATATGCCTGCCTTTACTCAGTATTGCCTTTATCAACCTCTATATACCTCAAAAACATCGTACACGGACACACAACGTAAATATTTAATAACAGAGTTGTTTAAAATATTTGCCCATATAACCATCTAAATGGAATCTATAGCCATTTAAAATGACATGGTATGTGAAACTTTTATTTTTTTTAACAACGAAATGCATCGGGATATATTGGGTTTTTTTAAAATATTTATTTTATTTTATTTATTTCTCCCCACCCCTTTGTTGCTTTTCACTTGCTGTATCTGTTTGTCTTCCTTGTCTCCTTAGGAAGCACTGGGAGTCGGACCCAGGACCTCGGATGTGGGAGGGAGGAGCCTGATCGCCTGAGCCACCTCCACTCCCTGCTTTGTTGTGTCTCTCATCATGCTTTTTCTTCTTGTGTCTCTTTTTGTGTCAGCTTGCCATGCCTGCCCATCATGCCAGCTTGCTGTCTTCTTTAGGAGACACTGGGATCCGAACCAGTGACCTCCTATGTGGTAGGTGGGAGCCCAGTCACCTGAGCCACATCTGCTTCCTGATATATTATTTTTAAAAAGCAGGTTAGGAGATGATGAAGCAAAGCTAAGCAGAGGGGGCTCTTGGTGGTACTTGCAGCTGTGCTCCCAGATGGCAGGGGGCTGTGCAGGGTGCATGCTGGTTCAGGAATTAGGAGGTTGGAGCACTAGTACCCGGAGAAGTGGGAGAGGTCAAGGCCTGACTCCTGATGACATGTGCGGTGCCAGGGGGTGTGAAGAGTCCACCCGGGAGGCTGTCTGTCTGGTGGGCTAGGAGGCGACCTGTTTGCAGAGGCCAAGGAAGCCATTTGTTGTGACCCAGCACCGTGCCTGGACGTGGGGAGCACTCACCACATCTTCACAGACTATAGCAATGGGGGCATTTTCCAGATATGGCCATTTTGTTTCCCTGCTCCCCCAAACTTCCCCTCCTACAGCAAGGATGCACAGTGTGGGAGACCCTGTTCAGAGTAAAACATGTGCAGTCAAGGGAGGCTGAGCCACGCCAGAGGGGAATGATGAAGGAATTAATGTCACCTTTGGAAGCAGACATTTAGTGCTGTGCCCTTTAGCATTCAGCTCAGAACCCAACAAAGGGAGGCTTCAAATCAATAGGGAAAGAAAGAGTTCTTCAATTTCATTAACTCTTTGGGAAAGAAAGTTAAGTTAGAACCTCACCATAGTATCATCTTCCAAAATTAATTCCTAACAGATTGACTTAAATATGAAACAGGTATAGAGCTCTATAAGAAGATAAAGGTTTAGTCCCCTTATACCTGTGAGAGAGAGAGACAATTTTAAGTAGTGCTGGCTTACTCTTCCACTCAGTGCTCCAGAGGGAGCATGAGGTTGGTGTGGGGGGTGGAGAACAGCATCTGTCCCCTCAGGGGCTCTCAGACTCTGAGTGACTCTCCTGGCATCATCGTCTTGTTGAACTGAGTTTGATTCTAGCATTAAAGATAGATACATCTGGGCAGCGGATGTGGCTCAAACAGTTGGGCACCACATGGGAGGTCCCGGTTCAGTTTCTGATGCCTCCTAAAGAAGACGATCAAGACAGTGAGCTGATACGATGGGCTGGCGCAGCGAGCTGATGCAATGAGATGACGCAACAAAGAGACACAACGAGGAAACACAATGAGAAATACAACGAGCAAGGAGCGGAGGTGGCTCGAATGATTTGGCGCCTCCCTCCCACATGGGATGTACCGGGTTCGGTTCCCAGTGCCTCCTAAAAAGAAGACGAGCACACAATGAATGGACACAGAGAAGACAGCCAGAGAAACAATGGGGGGTGGGGTTAGGGGGAGAGAAATAAATAAATAAAATAAATCTTAAAAAAAAAAAAGATAGATACATCTCTCACAGTGTGGCCTCGGCTATGAGAAATCAACCACTTTCACCAGAGCATAACCAAAGAGCCTGAGATCTGCTCTGCTAGGGGAGGAGACACTGACGGTGGTATGCTAAATAAGACACATGGCCAGGAGCAATAGGGCCCCTTCTACCCTTGGCGTCCAGCTTACCCAGTGGCTGAAAAGCCTAAAAGATGGGACTCCCTCTGGCTGGCTGGTCTCCCCACTCCTACCCTCTCCCCAGCTCTCTTCATCCCCTTACACTGCTCTTCTTCTTTTTATTTTTCTCAGTATCCACATTATTTTTTAATATAGTATATCATTTACTTATTAGGGTTATTGTTTACCGTCTGCCTCCGCCCCACACACACATCCACACACAAAACTTCAAGCTCTTTGAGAAGTGGGCATTTTATCTGTTTTGCTCATTGACAGATCCAAAGTACCTAGACCAGAACCTGACACTTGGATGTCAGTTTATAAATATTTGTCAATTTAATGCATCTCAGGTGGTGGAAGCCTTTCTAAGCTTAATATCAAAGAAAGAAAACAAAAAGGAATATATTCATAGGATTGTCCATGTAAGAATATAAAATGAACGAATCACAATCACAAAACAGAAATAACTGAAGTGTATGACCTACAGCAAATCAATTAAATAAATTACTATGTATCCATACAATGGAACATCTTCAGCTATTTAAAGTGATGTTGTAAATTAACATATATTGTCCTTATGAAGACTGAAATATTAAGTGAAAGGACACTATGATCCACTGTTTGTTAAAAAAAGATATATTGAAAAGTGGGAAGAAAACATAGATGGGCTTGTTTTTGGATGATTCAATTATAGTTGTTTTTTCTTTTTTTTCTCTGTATTTTATCATTTTTCTATAATAAATATGTACAAATAGAACATGAAATAAGCAGTTACTTTTTAACTAAAAACTTTCACAAAATGGGAAGTGGCTATGGCGCAATTGGTTGGGCTCTCGTTTACCATATGGGTCGATTTTTGGGGCCTCCTGGTGAAGGCAAGCCAGTCCGCACGGCATGGTGAGCTGATGGCCTGCACCGTGTGGTGAGCTGGGGCAGCACGATGATGCAACAAAGGGAGACCAGCAGACACAGAAAAACACAAAGCAAATGGACACAGCGAGCACAAGCAGCAAGGAGGGGATAAATAAATAAAAAATTTATAAATCTTAAAAAAAAAAATTCACAAAATAAAAAGGTAAAAAACTAGGAAAAAAATAAATGCAATATATAAAAATGACAAAGCATTCATGTCCTTAATATATAAAGAGTTCTTAAAAATCAATAAGAAATTCTTCCTTTTTACCTTCCTCTTTTCTTTTCCCTTCCTTTTCCTTCTCCTCCCTTCCGTTCCTGAACAATTTGGGGCTAAAGTCATTAGATGGGGCAGAGCAAGGCAGGCACCCCTGCCTGTGGTAGGGGAACCACAGACACAGCAGAGTGTCTGACCCTGAAGGGGGTGAGGAGGGGCCCATGGGGGTGTGGGGCAGTGTAGAATGGGTGTGGGGGCCCACATGAAATGAGGAGGAGGTCTGCTATTGGAGTCAGAACCCAAGAGGGGTGAGGAGGGCATTCCCACAGCAGCAGAGCCCAGCAGGGTGGGGAGGGTACACAGGTGGCGGCATGCCCAGGGGTCAGAACCCAAGGCGGGCAAGGAGGGTGTCCATATGGGGTGGTAGGGGAAGGCCTGGCATGGGGGTGCAGTGCCTGCGTGAGGTGAGGATGCCCAGGCAGTGGGAGGGGTGGCTCAACACGGGGCGACTGGAGCCTGGAGGAGTGAGGAGAGCTTCTGCCCTGCAGGGTGGTCCATGCAGGATGTTAAAGCCTAGGTGAGGTGAGGAGGGGTGGGTGGGAGGGTAGCCTGGCCACCTTGACACAAGGTTTTAGAGTTGGGGAGGTGTGAGGGGGTCATCCATATGGAGAAGAACGCAATGCTAGTGCTGGAAGACTAGCTACACACAGGAGGGCTGATCAAATGAGGCCAGTGGGAGGCAGACTCTTCACTGTGAGGAAGGGAGCTACCAATAAGGAAAGGAAGCTGGACCGTGAATGAGCCCTGCGGTGCCGGGTTGGAACAGGAGGTTGTCTTCTTTGCCTGAGTTGCTGCCACAAATCCCACACAACAGGTTTTGGCTTAGCAACTAAAGTTTATTGGCTCATGGTTTTGAGATTAGAAGGCCAAAATCAAGATATTGGCTTTTTTCTCCCCCAAATCATCGGTGTTCTGGTGCTGGCTGCTACAATCTTTAGGATTCCTTGTCTTGTATCTCTGGCTCTTGTCCCATGGCCATGTCCTCTCCATTCTTGTTTCTGTGACTTCCAAGTTCTCTTTATAAGGTCTGTAATCTGATTAAGGCCCACCCTGCTTCAGCTGGCCACACCTTAACTAAAAATAGCATCTTCCAAAGGTCCTATTTGCAATGTGTTTGCACGCACAGGGACACAGAGCAAGATGTGTTTGTTAGGGTACATAATTCAACCTAACACTGAAGTATTGGTATGAACTCATGATTTTCAATATACTTGTTTTTGAGAGCTATAGACATGCAGATATAAATATATATATGTATATTATACTTACTTTGATATATATACATATGAATACATATACATACATATGTATATATTTATGTGTGGTGTATTCCCAGCTCTGTCCACGGAGAAGGCCTGGGAGCAGAAACACCCAATAGCAATGAGCACATCTAATGCCTAGATTTCAGCTTCTAAATACCATTCTCCACTAAAAGTACCAGGGCTCCTTAGAGAAATGACTGATTCTAAGACTGTGATGGAAAAAGTATGAAAAGAGCCTGAAAGTAAGGAAGTTATGCCAGAAAATAAGAAAGTGCTCAAAGAATTACAGAGATATATCAAAAGTCACCTTCAAGGAACTTTTTACATTATCTCTGATGAAATCTAGGGCAATTTTATGCATCAAAATAAATAATGATAGTAATAGATTATAACTCAGATGAAATAGGAAACCAGGTGTCAATTTTAATGTAAATGAATAAGTGGAATGCTTGATGAAGAAAGGGATATTTACATAGTTTCAAAATACCCTCCCCTGGTACACGCAAAATATTTATTAACTAAAATGGAAAAAAAGAGTAACATTATTTAAATGAATCCTGGCAGACATCACTTTAATCAATTGATCAAATTGAACATTATCAATAGTGGATCGGATTGAAATTGCAATATTCCTTTTGTGATATTCTTGCCAAAGATATGTAACTGAATTCAATCCTGAAGAAATATCACACAAACCAAAAGTGAAGAACATTCCACAAAATAACCCGTCTATTATCTTCAAAAGTATCAAGGTGAAAAAAGTCAAGACAAGTCTGAGGAACTGTTCCAGCCTGAAGGAGACTGAAGCGTAAAACTGAAGTGGACCTTCCCACTATAAAGGACATTATGGGAATCATAGGTCACACTTGAATGAGGTCTGAGGATTAGAGGATAGCTACCATGGCTGAGGAACAGACTACACAGTGGCATTTAACAACATCGACCTGTGAGTCAGGAATTTGGAAAGGGCAGAATGAGGACAACGTGTCTCTGCTCCATGAGGCTAGACCCTCAGCTGGGAAGAGTTGCATTGGGCAGCAACTCTGTGGCTACAGGTTAGAACCATCTGGTCTTGTTCACTCACCTGTTTGCTGCCTGGGCCAAATCTAGGACTGCTAACAGGACACTTTCATGTCCTCTCCTTGTAGCTTGGCTCCTTACAGCATTCAGATTTCTTACATGGCAGCTCTAGGCTCCAAGAGTGACTGTTCTGACCAGCAAGGCAGAAGCTTCCAAGGTTGTGACAGCCTTGGAAGTCACACGGTGTCATTTCTTCTACATTCTCTTGGTTACAGGCAAGGCACAAACCTGCCCAGAGTCAAGAGGAAGGAAACATAGACCCACCTCTCAACGGGAAGAGTGTTGAGGTCTTGCTGTAGAAGAACATGTGGGATGTAAGACACAGTCCTGGCCATCTTTGGAAAATACAATCTGCCACAAATATCAATGTCAATTACCTGATTTTGTGGCTATGTAGGAAATACACACTGAAGTATTTTTTGGGGGGTGGGGCATCAGGTCTCAAATGGGTCAGGAAATAAAAAGTTCTTTATACTGTATATGCAACTTTTGTAAGTTCGAGGTGATTTCAAAATAAAAAATATTTTTTAACTCAATAAGAAAAAGATGCATATTCTGATAGAAAAATAGATGAAAGTTTGATTAGGCAAATCACAAAGGAATGGACATAGCTGATAAACATGAAAATATGTTCAGTCTCATTGCTATTAAGCCAATGAAAATACTATTAGCACTAAGATGCCATTATGCAAACAGCTTAAAATGATAATACAAAACTTTGGTGAGAGATACTTACCTGCCAGGGAAGATACCGTGATCACGAAGGTGGTTTTCCCAGGGCGAGCCTCATCCATTGCACTACAGATCTGCTGACCCCTGAGATTTCCCCAAATGTGGGAAACTCCACTGCATAATTTGCGGTAGTTGGGGATTGCATTTGTGCTTTTCCCAGTTGAAGAAAAAAAATGGTGAGAGTGGGAAGGAAGGGAGCGGAATCCAGCGAAGTCATCAAACAGTCATTTGTGACAATATTTCAAATGGCTCCATGAACTATCGCTTTATAGATGTGTCCTAACTTGTTAAGCCAATCCTTTATTGTTGGATATTTAGTTTGTTTAATTATAAATCACACTATGATGAAAAATATTTGTATAGAAAACTTTGTACACCTCTTGAAGTGGAATTGTTAGATGAGGCCGGTCTCCTGGGGGATACGACACACTCCTGCCTTGTTTCTGAATCTCTGTGTCAACACATTTTACGCCTCTTGATATATATTGCCAGCATAGATGTTTCATGTCTTTCTTCTATGGATCTCACAGTGATCTCTTCCCAGTAGGAAAACCTGATATCCCAAGAAACGATCAGCACCATTCTCACAGGGCAGACCCCACCAGCTAGGAGGGTTCCATGAGTACCTTGCCCTGTGAGCTCACACCACCTCATCAAAAGCCTCCATAGAGACTTGGGAAATTATCCTGAAGGACACTGCAATGACAGATACAGGCTATTGTATATCTTGTAATAATTTGCAAAAATGTGTTGGAGAGAGTGTAAACTACAATGTAAACTATAATCATCGCTTAGTGGCAATGCTCCAATACATGTTCATCAATTGTGGCAAATGTACCACATTAATGAAGGATGTTGTTGATGTGGGAAAATGTGGGGAGTCTAGGGAGCAGGGCATATGGGAATCCCCTATATTTTTTGTGTAACGTTTATGTAATCTAAGTTTCTTTAAAAAATAAAAATAAAAAAGTATATTAAAAAAAAAAAAAGCCTTCATAGAAAT
Source organism: Cabassous unicinctus (assembly GCA_029593785.1). Taxonomy (NCBI): domain Eukaryota; kingdom Metazoa; phylum Chordata; class Mammalia; order Cingulata; family Chlamyphoridae; genus Cabassous; species Cabassous unicinctus. The sequence goes on along the minus strand of JAQZBX010063597.1, from coordinate 6,000 downwards.
CTGCACTCCTTCATGGGAATTCTTCCCAGCAGCCTTCTGCAGCCTGCTTGGTGGGGTCACTCCCCACCCACCCCCTGGTCTGGCTGCCAGTCACTTCCCAGCCCTTTGCTGACTCCATTTACACTCTCTATCCCAGCTTCTTCCCCAGCCTCCTCCAGGGACTTTGGCATTTGCAATACATGTGCTTGACAAAGGAGTAGTAGAGTATCCAGAATATATAAAGAGTTACAAATCAATAAGGGACAAACTAGTTTAAAAAATGGGCCAAGAGGATGAAAAGCCAGCCATAGAAGAGAAAATCCAATAAATGTCAATAAGCAGATGAAAGGATAATTAACCTCACTAGTAATCAGGGAAATGAAAATTTAAACACCACTGGGGTGCTATTCCACACCCATCCGATTGGCACAAAATTTTAACTATAACAACACCCAGTGTCGTGGGAGAGTTGTGGAAAGACGGGAACTTTCATACACAGATGTTGGGAGTATAAATTGGAACAACTATTTGGGAGGGCACTTGGCATTATATAGTAATTAAAAATGTGCGCAGGTGATGCGCCAACTGTGGCCGATTAAAGGTGAAGGTGAATTCTTGGCCACTCCTTCCAACAAGGGATGGGGCCCATTTGCCCTCCTCTTGTATCTGGTCTGGCCTATATTCTGTTTTGATCAAAAGAATGCAACAGAAGTGCTGCTGTGTCACTGTCTGCAGACTCCACGTTTGGGTTTGGAGCACTCTTTCTGGGAACCCAGCGCCATGCTACGAGGAAGCCCAAGTGAGCCTTGTGAAGCGAGAAAGGCCACATGGAGGCGCACCGAGGCACTGATCATGTGTGTGAGGCCATTTTGGACCTTCTAGCTGTCTGCATGTTTCAGTAGACACCCCTGGAACAGAAGAACCACCCAGTCCAATCCACAGAAACATGAGAAATAAGAGCTTGCTGCTGTTTTAAGCTATAAGTGTGGGGTTTTTTTGTTGTTGTTTTTTTGTTTTTTTTTTTGAGGGGGGACAATTATTACAGCAATAGATGGTTGAAATGCAGCAATTCACTCCTAAGTATATACCCTACAGAAATTCTCTCACTCAAGCACAAAGAGACACATACACATATTTTACTGCCACATTGTCTGTGATAGCAAAAAATTGGAAACAATGAAATGTCCATCAATGGGAGTATGGGTAAATCAACTGTGGAATGGCCATGCAACGGAATATGGCATAGTTCTTAAAATTAATTAGAGTTACATATGTCAGCAAAGATAAATCTAAATAACAAAATATTGCGTGAGAAAAGCAAGTTGCAGAAGGATGCAAAGCTTCCTTCTTATGTGAAGCTTAAAATCACGCAAAAACAACTCTATGCATTGTTTTTGGATGCACACGTGTTTACAGCACAAAATGTGTAGAATGATGAACAAATTCAGGATACCAGCTTCCTCTGGAGAGGCCAGGAGGATGGTAGGGAGAGAAATGGCATTGGGCAGGGCTCACGGGGAACTTTTCAGTGTATCTTTCAGTGAGGTTATGCTCCTTTTTAAAAACATCTGACACAAATATGGCAAAATGTTAAAATTTGGCAAAGCTGGGAAGTGGACAAGGGGTGTTGGTTATTCTGATTGCTAAAAATGCTTCATTAAAAAACACTTTTAAAAAAGAGAAAAGATGGGAAGCAGATGTGGCTCAAGCGATTGGGCTCCCGTCTACCACATGGAGGGGCCCGGGTTCAGTTCCCGGGGCCTCCTGGTGAAAGTGAGCTGGCCCGCGCGGTGAGCTGGCGCAACAAGATGATGCAACAAAAGAGTCACAGAAGAGAGACAGTGAGAGACACAACAAACCAGGGAGTTTGGGTGGCTCAAGCGACTGAGTGCCTCTCTCCCACATCGGAAGATTTCATGATCGGTTCCCGGTACCTCCTAAAGAGAAGACAAGCAGACACAGAAGAATGCGCAGCAAATGGACACATAGAGGGAGCGCAAGTGGCGGCGGGGGGCGGGCGGCGGGGGGATTGAATAAATAAAATAAATCTTTAAAAAAAACAAACAGAAAAGAATGAATGAATAGGCTGTCATCTTTCCTTAGTTTCAGGCAGGTTAATTTCTCTGCCCAAGAGCACACAGCTCACCATACCAGGTCCAGGGGAGAGGGGCTTGGATGGCCCTTCTTCCTCCCACTCTGCTCTCCCCCTTCCCTGCACACCTTCCTACCTAGGATTACCTGACAGGTTGGAATTTAGGAATTACTCGAACTCAGCTGTGGCCAGAAGCAAAGCTTAAGGCAGTGGTTGTGCAAGGCCCACCAGCTCAACTAGGAATGAATTCTGATCCTTTCTATTCTTTCCCACCTGGGATAATGGTGGGGTGGGTGGGCCACCGGGGCTTATATTTGCCCCAAAAGGGTGTCCGTCAAGACTTGTTTGTGAGCTGTTGCTTTAAGAAACATGGAAATATACAAAGAGACCTGTTTTCCTAATTTCACCCCTCTCCTCTCACCAGCAGCTACCCCAACCCACCTTACACCTCCCAGACAGCTCATCTATTATTGCTTCTGATGGTTTGGAAATTGGCCCTCTTAGGTTGTATTCACCCGAGTCTAGTGAGACCCCATTTTACCCAAAGCTGGAGGATGTGGCCTTCAGTGGCTGTGGAAAGAGCGCAGACTCTGGAGCCAGATACTACTGGATTTGATTCTTGCCCCTTATCCTTCCTGAGCCTCAGAGGCAACATCTGTAAAATTGGGGATGTTTTAGTTTGCTAAATGCTGCTAATGCCATATACCAGAAACGGATTACAGGCCCAAGGCTGTGAAAATGTCCAAATCAAGGCATCATCAGAGATGCTGTCTCACCAAATTGCAGCTGTGGGCGATCAGGCACATGGGGGGGTCATCTAAAGACGCTTTCTCTCGGAGCTCAGCTGTGGGCGATCAGGCTCATGGCTGGGCATGATGGCGGCCCACTTGTCTCTCCCCTCTCCTCCTGGCCTCTTTCAGCTTCCAGCTGCTCCGTGGGCCTAGCCTCTTGGGGGCCTCGCTGCTTCAGCTTAGCCTGCTCCACTGATGCCAGCCTCTGGCCTCTCTCTCAGCCTCGGGGTTTCTCTGTCTTTCTGTGGCTGCCGGCGATCCTGGAGTCCTCTCTCAAGTGGCAGGGTAAAATAGCAGCCTTCTTACTCTGCGAGTCTCTACTTTCAGTCCTCAGTTTACATAAGACTCCAGTAAAGGATTAGGGCCCACCCTGGGTCCTGAAATCTCATCAAAGACCCTTAGCTGAAGCAATCTAATCAAAAGTGATCTAATAAAAAGGCCCCTTAACTGAATCTAACCAAAAGGTCCCATATATAATAGGTTTACATGCCCAGGAGTAGGTTAGCTTAAGAACATAAATTTCTGCGGTCCACAAAAGACTCAAACCACGACAGGGTGTAACATCAAACCTCCCTGACAGGCTGACTGGGAGGCCCAAATTGATCTCCTGCCAGTGTTTCTCAGCATAGGTGCTATTGGGGTGCAGGGGCTTACCCCTGCTATGCAGGACTTTCCTACATGTTATGGGATATTTAACAGCTCTGGCCCCTGCCAACTAAATATCAGTAGTGCCCACAGTCAGTGGGACAACCCAGATGCCCCAAGCATTTCCAAGCGTCCCCTGAACAGGCAGTCCCACCCCCAGTTAAATTCCTTGAAGGTGAGGAACATGTCTTTGTGTTTCTAAAGCCAGGTGCCAGTGAGGGCGCAATATAGGTTTGCCACTTCTGCCCCTCCCAGGCATCAGACCAAAGCAATGCAAACATGGTGGAATTTGTTTTAAACAACAAAAAGAATCAGCTTTGGGGCAGCTCTGAGCTTACACGGCACAGCACCCACCACCCTCGCCCAGACTGCTGCTAGGCGGTGGGGGAGGAGAGAGGCCAGGGCACGGGGCAGCCAGGGCAGACACACTGTTACCACCTTATAAGGTCCCAAGCTCAGCACAGCGGGACCCGACAAATGGAGCCTTGCAGTGGCGTGAGGTGTCAGGGAGTGGGTGCCAGAACCCAGGGTGACACCACAACACCTTTGGGGGCAGAATGACATGACTCTTACAGTCAGGGTGGCCCAACTCTAGACCCAAACAGCCTGCCCTGCCCAGAGATGGACCTGTCCACCCATGGCCCTGGGCCTCTGCAGGGGCCAAGCCAGCTTCTAGAAATGCACTCAACGTGGGCATTAGCCCCTTGGGCACGATGCCTGCCCTCTCCGGGCCTGTTTTCTCATCTGTAAAAAGGCATCATCATACTCACACTGAAACCACATAAAATATCCAAAGAGCTGGGAATGCTGAGACTTGTGTCACTTCTCCTCCCTCCCCACCAAGAGAAAAAGCCCTGGCTTAGGAGTGGTGTCCTAGCTCTGTTATTTATTAGCCAGGGGAATTTGGGTGAATCATTGAACCTCTCTGAGCATCAGTTTAATTATCAAATAAACAGAATACTTATGGCTGCCCTTCCTACCACCCAGAAGCTCTTGTGACAATCAAATGAGCTAATGGCTATGGGAGTTCTTTTGCAAATTGTGGACTGTGAGTTATATTGAAATACCAAAAGGAATGCCCCCCACCCTGCCCCTGTCCCCACCCCTGCTCCTTGAGCTCAGCTCCTGCTTGCTCAAGGCATCTGAGCTGCACATTCATGGACAGGGCTCCTCAGGGCTGGGCCAAGGGGCCGGCTGCACGCCCCATCTCTGCTCTGCCAGGCCCTCTTCTCTCGCCTCCCAGGGCTCCTCTCCCCGCCTCCCATCCTCAGGACCCACCCTGACTGTCTTGCCCTCCAGGGTAGGCTCTACATCATCTTAGGCGGTAAGGAGCCGCTGAACGTTTTGGAAGGGGGAGTAAAGGGATGCGTCTGGGGCTTTAGGAAGGACGCAGAGAATCCATTGTCAATGGATTTGTGGGGTGAGAGGGGAAGGGGGAAACCAGCAGCTGTTGTCACTGAGCAGGAGAGAAACTGAGGGGCGGCCCGCGCCCTGCTGGGTGGACAGCCAGCAGGGCTGGCTCCCTCCCTCTCCACCCCACCACTTGGCCCGGAACTCGAAGATGACGTCCGGGAGGTGAGCAATGCCTTCCCATTCATTCCAGGTCAGCCCCTCCACGGAGACAGCTCACTGGCTTCCAGTCTCAAGGATTTTGGTGTGTGCGTTTATACATCCATGTATTCAATGACTTGATTTCCTTCAAAAAGTCCTTTTCTCTTGGCTACACACAAAATTTTTTTTTTTCTTGACTTTGCCACATGGAACTTTTTTCTCATTTTGTGTGTTTTCTGTTCCTGAGGCTGGGAGACCCCCTGGCCCAGCGAGTGTTGATCTTTGGCACTTCACATCCTGGCCCCTGTGTTCCGTCCTTTCCATGCCCAGGAAGGGCGTGGGCAGTGCAAGGGCTGGTACAAAGGGAGTGCTTCCCTCTTGGTCCGCAGTGCCTGCCCCTGCCCCTGGCAAGCCAAGCCCGAGACTGCAGGGTAATAGGAGTCCCGGGCCAGAAACTCCTGTTACTGGTAAAGGAGGGTTCACACCTCTGCAATCAGGAAAGAGGTTTTTTTGTTTTTGTGGGTTTTTGTTTTTTGTTTTTTTCCAATTCACTTAATAATTAGAAACAAGTCAACTGGCTAACACACCTTGGAAAATACAACAAAGCCCTCTGACCTGGTTGCCCAGTGGTCCCACACCCTTGGGCATCCTGGTCTCTGAGTCACTTCTTGCCCAGAGTCTGGAGGGTGGGGAGTCTCCCAGATACAAGGGGATTCCATACCAGAAGTATCTGTCCTTCCCACCCTCTTAAAGAGGATTCCCTAGCCAAAAGCAGAACAGCTTTGACTGATGTGGCTTGTACAACTCACTAATCACCAAGACAGTGACCTCAAAGCCCACCTTGATGCCTCCTCTTCCAGGAAGTCTGCCTGACCTATATTCCACCTGATCCCCAACTGCCAGTGGGCACTTTGTACCCTGAAATCCCATGGTAATTTACTC
>JAQZBX010063596.1:0-16663 GCA_029593785.1 Cabassous unicinctus | reverse complement strand
CGCTGCTGATTAAAAACTCACGGTTCTGGTTCTGTCGTCGCGATTTCTCTCTTTTGTCCCTCTCTCCTCTCGGTGGTGTGCAGTCTTCCCCTGCTGTCCTAAACCCTAGAAGATCTATTGTGGGTCTGTTTCAGCCTGTTCTCTACCTATTTTTCTGGAGAAGAGATTCCTGTGTGTTACTAGTCAGCCATCTTCCCGGAAGTCCAGTAGTAATATTTTGAGGATGTTCTTTAACCATTAGTTAAAAATGTTTCACAACAATGCAAGGTATTGATGGTGGGGTGAGGTATGAGAATCCTCTATGATGTTATGTATGTTTGTTTTGTAAGTTCACAACTATTACTATACACTTATTGTTTATGTATGTTTTTGTATGAGTGACATACTTCAATACATTTTTTAAAAAAGAAAGGATGCTAGATTTTGTCAAATGTCTTTTCTGCATCATTCAAGATGGTCATGGTTTTTTTTTCTTCAATTTATTAATGCGGTGTATTACGTTAATTGATTTTCTTGTGTTGAAGCACCCTTGTATACCAGGAATAAATCCCACTTGGTTATGGTGTATAATACTTTCATCAACATACTGATGGATTCAATTTCCAAGTATTTTGTGGAGAATTTTTGCATTTATGTTCATTAGAGAGATTCATCTGTTATTTTCTTTTCTTGTAATATCTTTATCTGGCTTTGGAATTAGAGTGATGTTGGCTTCATAAAATGTTTTGGGTAATTTTCCCTCCTCTTCAATTTTTTGGAAGAGTTTAAGCAGGATTTCAAAATGCTTGGTAGAATTCACTTGTGAAGCCATCTGGTCCTGGACTTTTCTTTGTTGGGAGATTTTGGTGACTGATTTCAGTCTCTTTACTTGTGATTGGTTTGTTGTGGTCCTATATTTCTTGTGGAGTCAATGCTGGTTCTTTGTGCATGTCTAGGAATTTGTCCATTTCATCTAGCTTGCCTAATTTGTTGGCCTACAGTTTTCTCATAATATCCTCTTATGATCCTTGTTATTTCTGTGGGGTCAGATGTAACTCCCCCCTTCCATTCCTGATTTTATTTAGTTGCATCTTCTCTCTTTTCTTCTTTGTTTGCCAATTTTTTTTTTTCTTCTCAAAGAACCAGGTTTTAGTGTTGTTGATTTTCTCTATTGTTTTTTTTTTTTATTGTTGTTCTCAATTTCATTTATTTCTGCTCTAATCTTTATTATTTCTTTTCTTCTGCTTGCTTTGGGATTGGTTTGCTGTTCTTTTTCTAGTTCCTCCATGTGTTCCAGTAAGTCTTTGATTTTAGCTCTTTCTTCTTTTTTAATATAGGCCTTTAGGGCTATAAACTCTCTCAGCACTGCCTTCACTGTATTCCATAAGTTTTGATAAGTTGTGTTCCCATTTTCATTCATCTCGAGATATTTACCAATTTCACTTACAATTTCTTCTTTGACCCACTGATTATTTGGGAGTGTGTTGTTTAGCTTCCACACATTTGCGAATTTTCCCCCTTTCTCATCTATTATTCATTTCCAGCTTCATTGCAAATGATCTGAGATGGTGCTTTGTATAATTTCAATCTTTTTATATTTCTTGAGATTTGCTTTGTGACCCAACCTATGGTCTATCCTGGAGAAAGATCCATGAGCACTTGAGAAGAATGTATAACCCTCTGATTTGGGATGCAAGATTCTGTATATGTCTTTTGGTCTAGCTCATTTATTATATTGTTCAAGTTCTTTTTTCCTTGTTGATCTTCTGTCTAGTTGTTCTATCTAATGGTGTAAGTGGTATGTTGAGATTTCCAACTATTATGTAAAGATGTCTATTTCTCTCTTCAGTTTTGCTAGAGTTTGCCTCATGTACTTTGGAGCACCTTATTTAGCTGCATAGATATTTATGACTGCTCCTTCTTCCTGGTGGATTGTCCCTTTTATTAATATATAACAGCCTTCTGCATGTCTTATAACTTTTTGCATTTAATGTCTGTTTTTCCTATATTAGTATAGCTACCCCTGCTCTTTTTTAGTTACTGTTTGCGTGGAATATCTTCTTCCAACCTTTCAGTTTCAGCCGATTTGTATCCCTGGGTCTAAGGTGAGTCTCTTATAGACAGCATATGGATGGCTCATGTTTTTTGTTTTTGGTATTGTTGTTTTTAATCCATTCTGTCAACCTATATCTTTTGATTGGGGAGTTTAATTCATTCACATTCAGTGGTATTATTGTAAATGCACTATTTTATTCTTTTGCTTTTCTTATGTCATACCTTATTTTCATCTGTCTTTTTACTTTTGGTTATCCTTTCTGATAACCTTCCCTTCTACACTCTCCTCCAAGCCTCTCTCTCCTGTCTTTTCCTTTCTGGCTATAGGACTTCCTTTAGTGCTTCCTTCAAACCCAGATTCATTTTTTAAGGAATTCTCTTAGATTCTGTTTATTTGTGAATACTTTAAACTCACCTTCATATTTGAAGGATAATTTTGCTGAGTAAAGAATTCTTGGCTGGCAATTTTTTTCTTTCAGTCTCCTAATTATATCATACCACTGTCTTCTTGCTTCCATGGTTTCTGGTGAGAAATCCACACTAATTCTTACTGGATGACCCTTGTATCTGATGGTTTGCTTCTCCCTTGCTGCTTTCAGAATTTTCTTTTTATCTTTGGCATTTGACATTATGAGTAGTATTTGTCTTGGAGAAAACTATTTGGATTTATTCTGAGTGGAGTACACTGCACTTCTTGGACATGCAAATTCATTTCTTTTGTGAGAATTGGGAAATTTTCAGCCTATTTCCTCAAATATTCTTTCTGCCCCCTTTCCCATCTCTTCTTCTTCTGGAACTCCCATGACATATATGTTGTTGTGCTTCATGTTATCATTCAACTCCCTGAGCCCCCTGCTCAATTTTTTTCCATTCTTTTCTCTCTCTGTTCTTCTCTCTCTTCAATTTCAGCTGTTCTGTCTTCTACACCACTTATTCTTTCTTCTATCATTTAGAGTCTGCTGTTGTATGCCTCTAATGTGTTTTTGGTGTCACCTATTGTGACTTTCATTCCCATAAGCTCTTTTATTTTTCTATTCAGGTTTTCAAATTCTTCTCTGTATTTTCCCAGTGTCTTCTTGATGTCCTTTATCTCTTTAGCCATATTGTCTTTCAACTCATTGATTTGATTTAGGTGATTTATATGAACCTCATTGATTAGTTGTCTCAAATCTGTGTCTCATCTGTGGTTTGATATATTCCTTTGTTTAAGCCATATCTTCCTTTTTCTTAGTATGGCTTGTAATTTTTTTGCTGTGTCTAGGCATCTGATTATGATGGTAAGTTTACTCTCATGCTCAATTTATTTCTCTGCATATGGCTTTAGTGGTGGGAGGCTGTATATTATTGCTGTTCTTTGATTCTTGGTGCAATTTGTTCTAGGTCTTTAGGATTGTCCCTGTTTAGTTTTTCAAATCTGGGCCATGAACCCATTAATGGGTTGCAGACCCACTTCCAAGGGCCTTGGGGAGGAAGGCTGTAAGGGTCCCCAACAGCCTCTCATTTATTTACTTTTAATTTCCTCACATGCACTTCCTTGGTCCACCACCAGATGGTGCTCTTTAGCAGCCCTTTCAGTTCAAACCCTGGTGGGAATGTGTTTGCTGCAACACTGACTGCAACAATGTGATAGAGGAACTTGTCCAAAGGCTATTCAGAGCCTTGCAAATCAAACTTTCTCAGAGGCTGTTTTCTAACCTTTGCCAGCAGCCCCTTCCACTTCCACGAGTAGAAAATAATTCCACTCCCCTTTGCACCCTCAACAACCAGCCCTGGTCAGTAGGGAGGGCATTTGGGAACGTCAGATCTCTTTAGTTCCATGCCGGCTCCCAGGGCAAACAATGGTGTTGCCCCACCTAACCTGGAAGGGCTCATAGGACACAGCAGACCAAATTTGTTGGCCAAAAGCTGAATCAGCCTTTGGCTGCATCCCCTTCTCTCTCCCCTTTCTTGGGGAGGTGGCCCCCTGTAGCCCCCTCTGTAGCCACCAGTCAGAGGCTGGAGGGTTCAATGTTGTCTGCTCTGAGGGTGGGGGGATGGGTGCCAGCAGCTGCTGCTGCAGCTGCAGCTTTTTCTCACAGAGTTTTCCCCATTGAGATTCTTTTCCTTTGCCCCTCTCTCTTCTGGGCAGTGTACAGCCTGGTTTCTTAAGACCTAGAACATTTTTTCCAGGCCATTTCATTTCTGCCTGTCCTCAAACTATTTTTCTGGGAGAGAAGTGAGTCCTGTGTCTTTCTGATCCTCCATATTCCTGGAAGTCTCTGCCCATTTTCTAATTGCCCATTTTCTTATTGTTGTTGAGTTGTAGGAGTTCTTTTTATATTCTTGATATTAAGCCCTTATATGAGTTGTAACTGTTTTTTCCAATTCTGTAGATTGTCTTTTCACTTTCTTGAAAAAATCTTGATGCACAAAAGTTTCAAATTTTGATGAAGTTGAATTTATCTATTATATCTTTTATTGCTTGTGCTTTTGGTGTTTTATTGCCTATTCATTTGAGCTAGTCCTGTAGAAGCTCCAAGAGCACAGAAGTATACAAGAACACTTAAGTCTGCCCAAGTCCTAGGTTAAAAATGCAATTTGATTTATTTACAAAAGCCTTTCACATAAGTTTAAAATTAAGAACCTTTTTTCTTTCAACCCAATTTGAGAACACCAGGTTAAGTCATGCCTATGTCAACTGGAAAGGAATTGGTAGGGGGAAATGTCTTTAAAGTAATTCAGAGTTACTGAGAAACACACAACCACTCATTAATGTACTGATAATTAGAGACTATTTTGTTAGCAATGGTGATTGATAGCAAATGCCATCAGTGATCAATTTCATTCAGCAAGTACTTAATTAGAACTAACTCTATGCAAAGCATGTGTGATTATGCTTCTTTAAACTGGATTAGGTATATCAGAGTCAAAGTTTCAGTTATCTGACTTAAATAGACATTTTAGCAATTTTGATTCTCTAAAAATAATATATAGAATGTAAGCATCTAATCATCTTATATATAATAGCGTGTATGAAAAAAAGAGTGATAGTTATCTTACCATAAAAATGCATACTGTATAAAACATCATTGATAATTAAAAGAAGCAATTAAAAGAAAAATGATGAAAAAACAAAGATGAAAAAAAGTGTGATAATGTCATATGTTGTGTGTGAGGGGAAATGCCTACTCTCATACACTGTATGTAGAATTTATATTTGACAAATCTTGAAGGGCAATTTGATAATATACAAAAAAATTTCTGTTGACTCAGCAATTCTACCTCTAGGAATTTATATTACAGATATAAACACATATGTGTACAGATACATATACAAGGAGATCCTGGATTATTAATAAAGATTTTTACTGCCATTCTTTGTATAAACTGTGGTCTTATAACAGCATTTTGCGTTACTCCTATTTCCCATGGGCTTAAGATTCCCAACCAGTAAGGATGCATAGACCAGTACCATGGCCAAATGACCTTAATTTCCCCAGTTTGTATCGTTTAAGGCATAGGCAACAACAGATTATTATTACTTCCCCTTGGGGGCTGTAGGGCAGCTGGTTACCAGTGTTCTGTGGCAATGTCTGTGGCAGTGAAAGCATACTTTGCCCCTTCTGAGAGCAGGAGGGGACTGATGTAATTTACTTGCCATCATGCTACTGGAGTCTGTGTTCAACAAATATGTTCGATCTGGTGAGGTAATTGTCTCAGTCATTGGAGTGAGCATGATGGACACTCGTGGGTGATGTCCATGAGTTGCTAGCGAGTGACGGGCAGCTGGAATTGCTGGGCTAGGCATCACAGGGTCTGGTAGCCATGATGTCCACTTTTCCTGTGGAGCCACTCTGACGCTTCTTTGGTGTCAGTGGTAAGGCTCCAGATCTTCATGAAGGCATCTGCCTCAACATTCCTGAGAGGGTGTTAGAGGAGTAGGGAGGGACATGATAGGTAGTTACCTGTCACTACTGGCAGGCATCCCAGATGTTCTTCCACAGATCTCTCCCCCACAGAGGGTGGTTCACAACAGTCCGTTGTTCCTGTCTTGTTTTAGTATCTGCAATTCACCCCTGGATAGGGATGGCAGTCTTCAGAGTGACCAGACACTATTGGGTTAAGCCCTCTACTTGCAATAGAGCATGGTATGCTGCACACAGTTGCTAATTTTTTTTTAAGGGACTATATCATAATTTGGCCCCCTTCCACAATTGTGATAAAAACCCAAGGGGTATTTGTTAGAATGTTGCTTTTGCCACAAACCCCACCCAAAACCAATATTGGTACTGGCCACATCCAATTCACAGGGTTAAGTGAGGATCCACCCCTTTTACTGCTTGGGCCTGTGCTATTGTCCTTTTTACTTCTTAAAAGAAGCCTGCTGGGGTTCCTCCCATTCCCATGTATGACGTTTTCTAATTAGCATATACAATGGTTTTAATATCTGAGCTAAAAGAGGGATGAAGGGTCCACAGTACCCCAACAACCCCAGAAAGGCCATTAATTTGTTTGTGGTGTAGGAAAACATTTTACTTTAACAATCATAACAGAAGGTACAGTCTTTGTTTTACCTAACTAAACAACACTTAAGAATTTGACAGAGTAGCCGGGACCTTGTAGCTTGTCCCAATTGTTTGCCCATCCCAGGCTCTCAAGATAAGATACCATTGTCTTTGATGCTTCTTTTAATTCTGAAAGAGAATTACTGGTTAACATAATATCATCAATGTAATGAAATAGAGTTACAGCCACAGGTTTCTTCCAGATCTTTGCTACCAGGCCAGGACAGATGGTTGGGCTATGCATACAGTCTTGGGGAAGCACTGTAAAAGTTTATTATTGACCTTCTCACAGGAAGGTGAACACAGGCTGGTTTGACTTCTCTAAGGAGATATTAAAGAAAGCAGTTAGCAAGATCTAAAACAAAATGATAGTGACATAACTGGGTACTAATTTCTTGCAATAAACTAGCAATATTTGGGACTCCTGCATACAGCAGTGATATTACTTTAATTTATGATAATCTACTGTTATGTGTCACCCCTGGCAGCGCCTGGCCATGACTACTCTCTTTTTATGTAGCATAGAGCTGCTTCTTTAGTGGAGGTGGGGCAAATCAGATGAATATGAACTAAAGCATCTGCCTCTTGATTCTCAGGTAGAGAGATTGTTTCTGTGACATATAACATCTTCAAAATAATTAAAACCATGGTTAACAACATTATACTTTTATCTAATATTATGCAGAAAACATTGTTAAATCTCTAGGAATTTTATACAACGTTTAAGTATTTATATGAACATTTTACTCATACAACTTTGATTAACAGAAGGTTAAAAAAATCCCTTCTAATTTTATAACACCTTTAAACACTTTCCATTTAACTTATAGCATATTAAATGAACTTACTTATTTTATTACTTTACTTTTTTTAAGGTGAAAGAAAAAATCTTTTGCAACAATTTGAAATAAAAAGATACTTTTCAGGATTTGACTTTGAGAAAGCAAAATGTTAAAAGTTGTCAGGTTTCTTGAATAGTCATTTGTCCAAAGAAGAAGTAAAAATGGCAAAAAAACACATGAAAAAATGCTCAATATTACTAATGATTAGGGAAATGCAAATCAAAACTACAATGAGATATCATTTCACACCTATCAGAATGGCCACTATTAAAAAGACAGAGAACTAGAAGAGTTGGAAAGGATGTTGAGAGATAGGAACACTTATTCACTGTTGGTGGGAACGCAGAATGGTATAGCCACTGTGGAGGACTGTTTGGCAGTTCCTAAAGAAGTTGAATATAGACTTGCCATGTGACCCAGAAGAACTGAGAGCAGTGACACAAACAGACATCTGCACATCGATGTTGATAGCAACATCATTCACGATTGCCAAAAGTTGGAAATAACCCAGGTGTCCATCAACAGACGAGTGGATAAACAAACTGTGGTCTACTCACACGATGGAATATTATGCAGCTGTAAGAAGAAATGAAGTCGTAAAGCATATGGCAACATGGATGAACCTGGAGGACATTAAGTTGAACGAAGCAAGCCAGACACAAAAGGACAAATACTGTATGAATGTGTTACTATGAACCAAATATATTGTGTAACATAGTTTGATTCAAAAAATTTTTTATGTATCCAGTACACTTAATTGAGAAATGTATGTATTTATTCATCTGTGTTTACTTTTTAGTTTTTAATTGTTTGTATTTTCAATTATTAAATGTACAAAACAAAGTTAAAAAAAAAGAAAAAAAAGTTGTCAGGTTTGAACATCATGTTATTTTAAAAATGAAAAGACTTGTTTTCCTTAAACCACTAAGGACATGATAAGGTTAAAGTACAAAAAGCTATTCTGATAAAACAGACTTTCTTCTTTGTATACTGATTGTTCAGGAGAAAACGCTTTGCAACTTTATGTTAAAACAGACTAATGATTTAAGAAATTTTGTTACTTTAACAGAGAAAGAACAAGATTTTAGTTTTGCATCATTATACTATTTGATACTAAAGCTTTTAAAACTTTGTAGAGGGAAGCAGATGTGGCTCAAGCGATTGGGCTCCTTTCTACCATATGGGAGGTAGATTCCCAGGTTTGATTCCCAGGGCCTCCTGGTGAAGGCAAGCTGGCCGCGCTGCTGAGAGCTGGCGGCCTGCACCGCGGAGAGCTGGCGCAGCAAGATGACACGACAAAAAGGGCGACGCAGAGGAGAGACCGAAATAACACACAGCGAATGGACAGAGAGAGCAGACAGCGAGCGCAAAAACAACAAGGGGAGGGGGAAGAGAGAGAAAAATTAAACAAAAAAAACTTTATAGACAGACCCATCAAATCTTACTCAACTTTGACCACAAAAATTCTTTTTCCTCAAACCTTCTGTACTTTCTGTATCCACTCAGCTTTTGTTTCACATTTTACCCTTTTTTAAATAACCATTTTATCTTAGGACAAAATTACTTTCTTTTTCCTTAATAAAAAGAAAATAACACATTCTATACACCTTCCATATTTAAGTTATCAAAATGATTTTGGAAACTGTTTCCAAGCAAACCTCTTACAACATATGATTACTATTAACACTAAACAAACTTGTCAGAATAATGATTCAATTTGGTTATATGCAAACATGACTTATCTTCATTTCAAATACCTAATAGCATGCAATACTAGAAACAGTTTTTTGGAGGCAAGTGGGCAGGGGAGGCTGGTTGCTATTAGAACTAAGCAATGATTTAATTGCAGGCTTACCAAACAGCCAGCATTTTTCTGTTTTTTTTTCATAGAGTTGTCTAGTTTAAAAGTTACTAAACTTTAACAGCACCAATTTTCTTAATGTGGCTATTCAGGCCCAATTAGAATGAGCACGGAACTAAAACAGAGAACATTAATGTTGCTAAGCTTTTCTACTTTTCCAGCACTTTAATTTCATCAGCCCCCACTAGCCCACAGTCACACCTCTGGGTGGCACGGGGTTTGTGGCGTTGCTGCTGGAGTGTTTTCTTTATCTCAGTTAATTCTTTAGCAGAATATTTTCTTACAAGCATGGTTTCATTGACAAGTGCCCTGTTTAGCCCTTCTGCTTGTGCGGGATGTTGTATCTGTGATTTAGCCTTCCTCAAGTGACCACGCTTTTGCTTCAGTGGCCAATTGTTTATCGGTGCTCTCTCGCAAAGCAGTGAGATGCGGCCATGCAACAGCAGCAGCCAGAGCACGCTGCCCCTTTTTCTTCATATATAATTCTTTAATTTTCTTTTCTAGCTGAACAAGTCCCATGGGTGTATACAGGATGTCCCCTAATTCTCAAATGGGGCCCCAGTTATCTATAAGCTGAGCCAGCTCATACCACATAGAGGAATGGGGCCACCCCAGGATTTCCCCCGAAGAATTCGGGATTACCCCGACAGACTTTCCAATAAAGGGCGGGATTCCCCCCAGAGAACTCCCTGTAGTGGACATGCTCCCCACGGCACTGCTACTGTGACTGTGAGGAGTCTCTGGAATATCCTGCTGACCAGGCCAATTGTAACGCAGGAGGTCAAACACAGGAAGGTTGACCGAATGTTTCGGTATTCCAAAGAAACCACACGGGAGGCCAGCAGGAGTAGACATGCCTTTAATACTTACAGGACCTGATGGCGGCTGATCGGGAGATACTGTACCACCCCGAGGGGGAGGGCGGGTTTATAAAGGTATTATAGCAGGGGGGAGGAAGGGACAGTGCCCAGAACAGCTACAGAAATGCTACAGAAATATCTTGTGCACGTGATTCTCAGAACATTCTTACCACATCCTTGCTCTTATCTTCAAGGACCAGGTTGCTGGCAGGTTCAGCCTGTCTTTCCTTCCCTCATTCTAATCAACAGGAAGGAGGAGGAGAGGGAATGGGCATTCACGTTAACCCCTCAATATTACATTAAAAAAAACAAGTTTTAGCATAAGGTAGAGTATCCTCTCAATTAGGCAAATTGTTTAAAAAAGGATATACCATGTACGCTTGTATAGCCATAAACATTTTATGGTTGCTCTCGGCAAGAGGACAGGTAGTTGGTACTTGGGAGCAGATGAGGAAGACTTTTATTTTTCATTTTATACCATTTTGTATTGTTTTAGTATGAGAATTTATAAGTTTTATAATGACAAAGTATCTAGTTAAAATAAATAAAAGCGAGATAATATTCTGTCTAGAATATAAGTATTATTTGACAGGTATGGGATGAAATACAGCCCCACCAATATATCTACTTTTGGAACCCTGCTTGTTTTGTTGTTACTTTTCCCACTTAAGTTCAGCACTGAGGAATTTTCCTAAGAAAATGACCAGAGATAGGTACAATGACAGATGTTCAAAGGTGCGCACTGCAGCTCTGTCTATGAAAGTGAAGTTTTGGAAATGTGAACAACAGGGGCTTGGTAAATTAAATGAGGGCACATCCAAACCTAGAAGACTATGATGTCATTAAAAATCTAGTAAAAATATTTAATAATATGCAAAACTGTTTATAATATATTAGGGTTAATAAGTATATTCTCTTAGCCATGGTGTCATCTGTCAATCCCTGGGTCATTTCAAGGACTAATTGGGGTAGTAGGTAATAGACACAGGAAGAATGTACCTGGGGGAACAAGAAAAAGCCCCCCAGGACTTCAGAGAGTTTGATATCAGACCCCTGATTTGGAGATCAAGAGTTATCAGTTCTTGTCCTGAAAGGGCGGGACATGCTCATGTTTGATTTTTAAGGTCCCTTCTAGTTATAACATTGTGATTCTATGAAATGAATTGAAAATGCGTGTTGGAATCACCTTATACCCCTTTGAGGGTAGTGCCAGTTCTTTCTGCAGAGACCCAGGGTTCAGGAGCTCTTCAGGACTGCTTGGGCAAGTAAACACCCCACACCCTCTACCCCCTCCCCCAAGGCTCTTCTCTACCTTCCTTTTTGTGCAGCAGAATGTAATGACTTGCACAGTAATAAGCCTAATCACAAATGGACTGTCAGGTCTTGTGAAATACCAATACCATGATCACTATGTGTCAGAGCATTCTAAACTATTGGTTGGGAAATGGTATTTAGGCATAGTGGCTTCAGAAATAAAAGTGGTCTTTTGGTTTTGTTTTGTTTTGTTTTTAACCGTTTTTGCCTTTCAGTATTCTAAAGAGCTTAAAGAGAAATATTCACAGCAGTCTGTCTTTTACTGCCTACATTCTCAAACAAATGAAGATAGTCCTAGTGAGTTGAGATTTAGAGAGAAAAAATACACAATTTTTGGGAGATCAAATTTCACTGGAAAGGATTAATTTCACAAGTATTTACTAATATTTAAACTAAAAATTCCACATAATAATATAAAATGTAATATGATATAGATGAGTCTAGAGTAGTAAAGAGAAAGAGTAAGAAAACTACTTAACAGACACTGGAGCCTAGTTTAAAAACTAGACTCTCAAATAATTTAGAAGGTAGTTTAACATGGTGGTTGAGAGCTGTTTTTGGGGCCAAACTATATTAGTTAGGGGCCTAGCAGAAATCAAATGATATATTCAAATTAGAGTAATTTAGGGGGATTTAATAAAGGGACTATTACAAAGACACTGGTTTAGAGAAATCACATGGGGTAGTGAAGTCCCTCAGAGCAAGCAACAATATAGCTCTTACCACCTCTGGCCTGAAGGGATGGGGGTGATGGAGGGTGGCGCCTGGTTCCTGGAACCCTGAGGGAGAGAGTCGTGTAGGGAGGGTCCTCTTGAGAAGAGCAGTGGTCTTCTTCAGTTGGGGGACACAGACAGCTTGAGGTGGCTCCGCAGGGAGAGAGCCGGGAGAATAAGCACCCCACCTTGCTCTCCTTCCTCCATCTGATCTCCTGCCTGGGCTCCTGTTGGCTGAAACAGTTGGAACCCAGAAGACAAGGAAGCCCATTGACGCAAACCATAGAGGACCAGCACCTGGCCTGGAGGTCTGGGTGGAAGGGTACGTGAAGAGGTCTAGAACACATGTCCACCTGCATCTGAGTCACAGCTTTGCTATTTCTCAGCTGCGTACCTTTGGGCAAATTATTCAGTCACTGTAAGCTTATTTCCCCATATGTAAAATGGAGTCGACAATAATAACCTAGGAGGTTATGGTTAAGTGAGCTAATCATTTATAGAAAGCCCTTAGTATGATACTTCACACATAGAAGAGATCAATACATGCCAGCTAGTTCATGAACCTCCTCCTCCTCCCTGGCCTCTCATTTAATTCCCCAAAGACCATGTTTTTAAGGCATACCTGCTCTGGTCTGGACATCTTGCAAGGATCCATTGACTAAGATGCTGATCCTTTAGGGGCTGTTAAGAGCCCTTGCAGAGGGGTCTTGTGCTATCACTTGGCCTGGGGTTGCCCAAGTCAGCTAGACCTTGGAACCCTATCAGTAGTCTGGCATCATAAAAAGAAAATCTTGCACCATTTTTTTTGTTTTTAATTTTTTGCTTTACACAAATACATTACGCTGTCAGAGCCTGTCAGCGTAGATCTAGATTGGTAATAATGTAAGGTCTACTGTCAGGTATAACTTCTGGAAAGTCCATGAGACACAAAATGCCAACATAGTTGGGAAAAGGAAAGAAAAATCATTTTGTCTAGATTAGAAATACAATCAACTTTAATACATCAACTGCCAGAATCCTTGGAATAGTTTCTGAAAAACTGCATATGAACTTTTTCTAGAGACTGACTGTGGGAAATTAATTTTATATTTGTTTAAAAGTGTTGTGTTTTTAAAATGCCTTTGGAAAATTTATTCTTTGCATCTCATAATAAAACAGAAAGTGCACTGAATGTAAGATTTTGTTGAATGGGAAAGCATTACCATCTTAAGAGTGTATATAGCTTAATTCACTGTAGAAAGATGTATGAGAGAATTTTCCAGGTCTTCATAATTAGGATTTCTTAGGTTCTTATTTTTATAAATAATCTTGGAACTTAATCTTGGAACATGTCAGATGAATTGTGAACACTACATTTTAGCTCTTTCATGTATAAATTTTCAATTTTTCCATTAGAAGTACCAGGTCATTTCTGTGCTTCCTCTTAGTTTGATTCTACCTTTTCATGGGAAGAAAATGACCTCCATGGAAACTGACTGATATAGAGCCAGCCAAATTGGATATCTTCCTTTTTGCTTTTTGGAATGATTTGCATCAATGAATTCTTACCTATTTGTTGTAGGACAGGCAGTCAATTTAGAGATTCTCAGCTCTGGTTTGGCAACACCTTTGATTCTGGAAGAGGGACAAGAAACTTCTTTTACCAAATCTCCTTGAGTTAGATAGCATCCATAGGTAGAATGGAGGCTGCATTTGAACTAGGTTCAGAAATCGATGGGAACCGCACTATATGGGGTTTAAAAATCAGGTTTCTCGGTCTGCTGATTCTGCCTTCATCCAAGCTGTCCCCCATTAGAAGATTTGTAAGGTTTCGTTCTTGTTATGGAACTACAAACTTCTATCTCATGATCTCTCCACACTCCCTCATATCATGCAAAATTTGCTATAACATGTTGCACTCAGGGGCCATATCTCCCTGTTTTGGGGAGGATAACCTAGAGGGGGAGGTCTTTCATTTTATTATTAGTTTTTAATTTAGGAGCGTGCTAGTTATCCCATTGCCCTTAGCAGAACTGATTAAAGGATACCCTACTCACCTTCCACTTTCACTTTAAACAGTTACTGTCAGAATGACATAAGGAAGGAAATAAAGATAAAAGTAAAAGTACATTTGAATATGACAGATTTTCTAAGAATTCAAAAAACTTTTCATAACCTATAAGACTTTCATATCATATCAGATTTTAAATAAAATCCTATGTTAATTCTCCCCTGCTCAAACACACGTGTGTGCGTGAGTGTGCACACACAGAGAAACCATGTGCCAAAGGGAAAATTAGCCATTGTCTACTGCAATAGTCGTGCTTTTGATTGAATAAAAACCCCAATATATCATGGATCTTAACCAGTGTCAAAGCACAAATGATGTGGAAAATTAGCTCCAGAAGAGCATAGAAGATGCCTCTTAACTTCACCAAAGATTTTTTTTTTTGCAATGGAAATCTATCGTAGTGACTCAAACTGTCTCCAAATGGTGAACTGGTTTTGTTCCAAAAGTTCACTTGTAAGCTGGTTGTCATCACTCAGAACTATTCTCTCCATATAAGCAATGCTATAATGTTAGTTCCGTTCCCAGGCTGGCTCCTAAAAGCTTATTTAACACATGTGCAATGGAACGATGCTGCTCTAGATTCACAGATTCAGAGATCTTCAAGTTCAGTAAAACCATTAAATTGTACAAAGGATCAGAGAAGTTAAGTGACTTGCATAGGGTTATCCAGCAGATCCAGGATGGGATCCCTGTTCCTGACTTTCAGGACAGTGACCTTCCTACTATACTATAATTTATGAAATTGGACTATTGTTTACTATCTTATATCTCTACAATGCTAGCTTCTGGATAAGTGTATATCACCTAAGCACTTATATTAGGCTCACAAAATCTTCACAGCAATCCTATGAAGATGGTAGAGCAGAGCCTGTCTCCATTTTAAGGGTAATGATACTGAAGCTCCAAGAGGTTAAATAGGTTGTCCATAGCCACACTCAACTAGCATGTGAAGGACTCTTACCAAACCCAGGTCTTCTGAGTCTGAGACCAGTGTTTTTTCCCTCCACTGACGTTGTAGCAGGAATGCAGTCCCTCGGAGCTTCCACGACCAGTGTTTTCCCACGCAAGAAATCGCACAGGCTGTGCAGGTGGGAGGTGGTGTCTGTAATAGAGATGGGCGGTACCTGAGAAGGGAGCTAGGAAAAGGGGTGGGGGAGTGAAGATCAAACGCTGGTGGTTTTAGGGCCAAGTGTAGTTTGCAGCATGATGGGAGGTTGGAGGTTGGTGGTCCTCGGTGATAGAGGGTGAAATAATTGCAGTGAGTTGTACTTGCTGTTTACATGTCCATGTCACTTGTCCTTAGGAACTGCCTATCCATGTAGGTTATCTTTACGTTAGATAGATCACCTGGTATGTGGTTGAAGTTTTAATTATAGTGTTGTGTGGATTAGACCATAGTGCCTTGGTTTAAGTAGGCAATCATTAAGGATTTAACGTAAATCCTTACTGAATTACCCTAATTTGCATGAACCTAAAACTTCTCTATAAACAGATGAAATAGCTGCAAATTCAATTAATACATTAAAAAAAAAAAGAATCCCAATTTGAAGAAGAGCAAGCCCTTGATTGGATAATACAAGCTAATATTTTTCCTAAATCTTCCTATATGGCTTATGGATTTTAACCTCTAACTTTTTAGAAAGAAATGTTTACCTACAAAAAGGAACTTACTGAATCTGGAAGGAAAAATAGATTTTGGTTACAGGTTTAAAAAGGATCTGACATTGCATGTTGTGACTGTCATTTAAAAACTTTTTTTCTGAAAAAGGGAGAGAAAAAAAACACCCTTCCACGGAGGTGTGTTACTGCTGCTTGACTCTCAGCTCACCACCAGGCTAGTTGAAATCGTTGGTAGGGGTTGGCATGGGTTTAGAGGCACTAAGATTCCTCCTGCTTGTTCGGTAGTAAAGATGGAGTTGGATTTCAGTCTACAGCTTGGTGGACTAAGCATGGGAGGAATAAAATCTGTAACAGCAGCCTGTGGTCTGGAGATTCACTGCAGAACTGAAAACGCTTCCAGAACAGCATCATGTTTAAGCGCCACGTGCCACATTTCTAAGTATTATGTCATGTCGGAATCCAGTTTGCATTCCTCCGTGCATCATTTTCATTGTGAGGGGACTGTTTGCTCACTGATGCTTTCAATTTATTATCCCACTATTGCAGAATGTATCACTCAAAATTGCTGATCTTGTTAATGTCAGGAAAGGGAGGGAAAAACCCACACGGCAGATGTGGAACTAATTTATGAAATGAGTAGAAGGCTGCATCTGCCTTCTCTTCTGTGTCATTCCCTTTACCTCACTATCCCTTTACCCCTACTTTAAAATGTTTCCTTTCTCTATACTCCTTTTATTTTCTCCATCTCCAGATTTCACCTCATCTCCTGCCCTCCCCCCATTTTTTTGCTTCTTTTCTGTCCGTAATCTCATCTCTCCCACTCTC
>JAQZBX010063595.1:0-16664 GCA_029593785.1 Cabassous unicinctus | reverse complement strand
CTTAAAAAAAAAAAAAAAACTTAAAAAAAA
This sequence comes from Cabassous unicinctus, assembly GCA_029593785.1. NCBI lineage: Eukaryota > Metazoa > Chordata > Mammalia > Cingulata > Chlamyphoridae > Cabassous > Cabassous unicinctus. Next base: position 16,634 of record JAQZBX010063595.1, on the reverse strand, counting down.
TTTTAGGCTACTGGTAATAGAGAAAGCATATGCATAATGATTTGTAATCATAATTATTTGTTAATTCTTAACCCTCAATTACACTATGCCCCCTCTTTCATCATGTATTTACCAGATTTAAAGAATTTAAATTGACCATGAAAGGAGAAAATTGTCACTGTGCATCTCAATTACAATTCCTTGTGATTCCCACTTCATTTGTACTCTTAGACCAGGGTTACTACATAAAATCCAGGATGTCCACTTAAAGCTGAATTTCAGGTAAACATTTTTTTTTTTTTAGTATAAGCATACTCCAAATATAATATGGGGCATATATATACTAAAGCAAATATTTGTTGTTTATCTGAATTTCTAATTGAACTAGGGCTTCTATATATTTATTTGCTAAATCTGGTAACCCTATCCTAAATTGATCAGATCTCTTTAATATTTTTTCTTTTCTGCATGATGCCTTACCTTTCTGGTGAGGGTGGTGGAGGAGGAGGTGTAATTAACTTGGACTGTAAGTGAGAGGTTACTTTTTTCTTGAATAATCTTTTGACTTTGGCTTTTTGCTTTCTTCTTCGTTGTTTGAATTTGGGCATGCTTTCTGTAGAAAAAAATTTTTTCAAACATTTTCTATTGAAGAATAAAATGCACATACAGAAATGTGCACAAATCGTAAGTGTATAGTTAAATGAATTATCACAAAGTGAACACACCTTTGTAACCACCACCTCTGTTAAGAAATAGGTCACTACAAGCACAGTACAAGTTCCCTGATGTGGAGAAAAATTTAAACCAGATTTAAATATCTCTACAGAGACTTTGGCCTTAGCATTACATCACTCTCTAATTTTGTTTTGCTTGTGTTACTTTTCTTCATTAAGTCAAATTAATTTCCCTTTCTTTATATCAGAGAACATGGCTAGAGTTGGGCTATGATCATTTATTAAAAGGAAATAAGTTTCTTTGGCAGCAAAATTTACTGAGCATTCTCTGTGATAAGTGAAGTTGGCTGTGGGAGGAGGAAACAAAAGTTACCGTTTATTGAATGCCTATTTGCTTTTAGGTACCTCCAGATACCTTTTTCTCAGTTAACCCTTAACATCGTGCAAGGTATTATCCCAGACAAGGAGGATTTTCAGTCGCATTTATTTATATAAGAATAAACGGAGGCTTAGAAAGATTAGATGATCTGCCCAAAGTAATGCAACAAGGTATTAAATCCAGATTTATAAATTTCCAAAGACCATGTTCTGCAGTGCACCAGTAAATAGGTAATATCTAATGAAATAACAATTACCTCAAATCTTAGACATGGGTGTTTCAAAACACTTATTTTTTTAAGGATTTTTAAACATTACCTTGTATCTTTTTATTTTAAACCAGATCCTTTTCTGAAGAAAATTAAGTCAGAGCTGGTCTGATCTGAAGCTCTAAAAGGGCTTTGCTGGTTTTGCTACCTGAGGAACAAAGCTGTTGTTATGCCAGTAGCAGAACAAAAAATGGTTTCAAGGCCTGGGCCTCCTTCCCATTCAAATGTTCCCTTACATTTGAATAGGAACAATCTGCCTTCAAAATACACAATCATTCTGCTTTTGTTCACTCAGTAACCTTCCAGCATTTAGTATGCGGCTCTACACTTGCTCAGCTCTCAGATTAGGCTGGCTGAAGAACCTCCCCACACAGGCCTGTGGGCTTGGTTCCAGAGGCGGTGGCTAGTAGAGGGCACCTCTAATGGCAATGGGGGGCAGTGCATGTATCAACAGCTGGACTAATTGCCAGATCTCAAATTAATAAAGCATTCTTCTTAATTGTTCTTAGAGACCTGAGAGATACACCAAAAAATAGTGGCTGACTTCATCTTTAGTATAACACTTTTTCTTTTTGCTTTACACAAAGAACGTCTAAGGGGATGATTGATTTTTTTTTTTTTAACTTAAAATAAAGCAACAATATTCTGAATGACGATATTTAGGAGAGCTTCCCAGGAAACAGCCACCTGGTAATTGCCTGGGGGTGGGGGGTGAGGCGGGGGAGGTAAAAGGTGTTCAAATCCAAGCTCTTCAAATCACTGGAAGTCTCTACTCAGGGCCCAGTTAACTGACTGGGATCCCTGGAACCTGAGACTTCATGGCAACCTCCCCTTCCTTGTCTTTCATCTGCCTATTCATAGCCTTCTCTCCTTGTGTTCCCCCTCCTCTCCTGATGTCTTTTGTCAGGGATCAAACTGACCTTGAGAACCAGCCTCCTGCCTCCCTTTTTCCTATACTCACCAATCCTTGAGGTATGAAAATAAACTTTGAAAAATAACTAAGAAAAAAAAAAATAACTAGACCTTCCAGTTAAACTTGGCAGATTGACTATATACCTTTATCGCCACTCCAGTGTCATGTCAGAGTTGGCAACAGAGCCACATTTTCAGGAAGCTTGTGCGAGCCAGTTAAACACAGCCACTAGTAAAAGTAAATTACATAAACTTACAATTAAATAAATTACATTTAAAAAATTCAAAACTCATCACTTCCTAATTATTGTACATCATTTTACTATGTTTATTGTATCTGTGTTGTGGAAATACTATAGATGGTGTATTACTGTTCATCTCTTCCCAACTCCACATTGGAAGCTTGAAATTGGCCACGGTGGAAGTATTTATACTTTAGAAATTGTAAAACTACAAGTTAGTGTTCAATTTATGATTTTGTTGATTGTTAAAGTGATGAGGAAATTAATAATGTGGATTAAACTTAAAAGTGTGTTTTGCCTGTAGCCCTTACATTGTGCTTAGCATAAAAAATTGAGGAAATATTCTTCTAGTATTCAAAAACTATCATCTGATTCAGTCAAGTATTGCTTATATCATTGAAGTGAAGTTCCAAAAGGTCTTTGTTGTTTCAATTTCATCTTACTTCACAGAGTAAACAAAAACATCAACCAACATTCATATCAGGAATTACACTTATTCATAAATTGCAACCATAGGTTGGTTACAGATACAAGGGTTTTTTAAAAATCAACAATAGCATTCTGTGACAATCAATTGGTTAAACGGAATTTAAAATAAAGAGTACTATATATTTTTTAGTAAAAGTTATAAACTTATGTATGTATATGTATGCTTACATATATATGTATGCATATATAGTTATTAGACATTTATTTGCATAATACTGCTCCAGTCCCTCCTGAAATACTATGAAAAAGGCAGCAAAGGAATAAAAAAGGATAAACCCATAAAGACTAAGAACGGGAGTGGAGACTACAGCAGATGATAGATGTCAAGTATATTATGGAAAATGGAAAGCAGTGGTAACTGATTTGGTAAGGCAGAGGAAAGCTGAGGCTTAACTGCCTGAGGCAGGGAAGCCAACAGGAAACAAACCAATTCCCAGAATCCTGGGAAAATTGAAGGCAACTAGTACCTCAGAAGATGTGGGGTATGGCTAAAAATAGGACTGATGGAGTCTTTATAAGGATTGGATAGATTGGCTAGGCCTCTGGATTCTGTCCTCCCCAGTAAAGACTGACAGATTTATTCTGTGGAGAAGTCGAACCAGGGAGGCACTGGATTCTGGGGTACCAGGTACAAAAGAGTCAATGTGTGTGTCACCATGCAAAAGATGGAGGATGATCTTGAACCAAAAGTAAGAATTTCAGTCTTACTTCCTCAGTTCAGCTCCCAGAACACAGTTTCCCACGTTTACTAACCTGCCTCAAGTCCCCACACACTGCATTGCAGGAGAATAGAAGATTTCTTTCCTTGGAAATTGGCTCAGGAAGAAAGACCTACAGATATTGACATTTGGAGTCCTTTCCCAAAAATGGCAAATGGTGCTCACAGGTTGACAATATCCACCTCCCCTCCACAGAGTTTCCAATCATCTCTTGCACTTCCTTTGACATCGGTACAGTCAAGGTCTAGTCATTTCAGGAAAATCTCTAACGTGAAAGACAGAAACCAAAATAAACCGGGGGAAAAAAAAAGAAGCTCAAAGGAAATGGAAAAAATTCAGGAAGTGGAAGAAAATTTCTTAGAAAAAAGTAGTATCTTTAGGAAATGAAATGATACGGCATTTCTAAAACAAGAAGGATAAGAAAAAGCTTTTAGAAATTAAAAATAGCAGAAATAAAATATGCAATACAACAGTTGGAAGATAAAATTTTAGAAGGAGGGTACAGAAAAAATAGAGTAGAGGAGAAAATTTTATCAAATGAACAATACAAAACTATTTCCCAGAACTGAAGGACTTGAATTGCCAAACTGAAATAACCCATGGAATACTCAATATAATGAATAAAGAAGATCCACATTGATTCATGCCATCATTTAGAACACCAAGAATAAAGAGATTTTAAAATCTTCCAGAGAGAAAAAACAGTCTACATACAAAGGGCTAAAAATAGAATGGCATCAAACTTCAACTGCAACACTAGAATTCTGAAGAAAAATGTTTTCCATCCTGGGATTTTATACCTGGCCAAACTTTCAGTGAAGTCTGAGGACAGAATAAAGAGAAATGATGGGAATTTGTAGAATAATGGTGAGAAGTCCCAGGAGACAGGTTTGCAGCAGACCTAGAGCAGGGGTTGGCAAACCTTTTCTGCAAATGTTTTAGACTTTGCAAGTCATATGGCCTCTGTTGCAACTGCTCAACTCTGCCACTGTAGCACCAAAGCAATCACAGATAATGCTTAAACAAATGAACCTGTCTGTATTCCAAGAAAACTTAATTTAGAGCCACTGAAATTTGAATTTCATATGTTTCATTTGTCACAAAGTACTATTTTTCTTTTGTTTTCAACTGTTTAAAAATGTAAAAGCCATTTGGAGCTCCTGAATCCTACAGTAGTTTGGTGACCCTGGCCTTAGGGCACAACCAGTAAAAACTGCAACAGGACAGTGGACTTCAGTAACAATGCCTCAAAGGGGAAAAAAGACATAGATAAATTATTTAGTGTGTTTGAACCATTCTGAGCAGAGTTTTACTGCTCTGTAAAGTTGGGGCCAAATTAGTGATAAGTGCTTAGAAAAATAAGCATATAAAAAATGGCCAGGAAAAATGTTGCACAAAAAAGAGATGTAATCATAGTAACACTGTATGTTCAGCTGTCAGCTGGTAGACAGTATTTAATAATATAAACATGGAATGCTGATTTAACCAAAAATATTGATGTAAGTATATTGGGAAGATAAAAGGAGCGAAAAAAAAAAGTCAGTAGTTGTCTAAATTTATATAGTATTTAAAATTGGGGGAAAAATCACAAAATAATAGTATATCCATGTTATTTAGAAACATGGAGGTAAATATGAGGAAAAAACAATGACAAGAGTTGATAATGCTGCCTCTGGCAAGTGGGAATCAGGATTATAGAGATGAGAGAGAGAACTGCCATTATTTAAAAATATATATTATAATAAGACTTATAGTATTATTTGATTTTTAAACTTTGAGATGTATAATTAGCTGGAAAAAGAGTACCACCATTCTGAAACTGGGTCATCTCTTTCTAGACTTCCCCAGGTGAATGTTCCAGTGCCTATGCATCCAAATCTCTGAAGAGTCCTATGCAATCTAGTGCATATTATTTTGGACATTATTTTTCAATGAAAATAATCTAGGAATGAAATCCTATTTCTTGTGTGTGTGTGTCCTAGGCTCTGGGTCATTGTTGCTATATCTAACATCCTTCTAATAAAATGTAATAATTGGCACATGTAGAAAATTAAGAGAATACTTCAAATCTGTTGGGGTAGTAAGGTATAATTTGAGATAATTCCTAGATTGCTGTTCCATCTGAAAATAATCACAGTGCTTCCAAAAATTAAAAAAAAAAAAAAAAAAAGAATTCCTACTTCAAACAGAACAGATGACTCAACAAGCTAAAGTTTGTTTTATTATCACTGCTTTATTAAAAATATTAGGTGCTTTGTAAGGAAGAGTTGTCCAATTATAAGAGTATACAGCATTCTTCTAATTTAAAACAGATATACTTGCCTCTTTTTCAAGAGGGCAAAGACTCATACAAATTCTTGCTGCTGGATTAAGTGGGATTCTAATTGCTAACATGGGATAGAAACTCATTCTTTCATGATTCCTCAAAGCCTTTTTCCTATAGATTTATTGAAAAATACCTTTCCTTCATCTTTACTTGTCTTGTTTTTAAAAGAATTTAAGGCAGATTACAAAAATTTATACCACAACATGATTTTTAAAAAAAAGGCAACTGAGGAAATTAGATACAGTAGAAATACTGTATTTTATTTCTTTCTTTAAAATACTTGTGATGCCACCTGTGCTGGTTCCTATTTGAACCAAAGATTAAGCAATGCAAAGAAAAGTGGCTGTCGCTCAAGCAATTGACCTCCGGTTTACCATATGGAGGGCCCAGGTTTGATCCCCTGGATCTCCCAGGAAAAAAAGAAAAAAGGTGTCTCAGACCTGCACTGAGAGGCACCAAAAAGATGATGATGCAACCAGATAGAAAGAAAAAAAAAAGAGATTAAGTGTTGTGAATCTCTCTTGCTTCCACTGATATGCATTTCATAATTAAGGGTAAATTTAATTCAATAGTTATTTCTTTTAATTAATTTTTTCTTATGCATGGTTTCTCAAACAATTTGAAAAATCATTACACATGTGAAAGTTCCCAATTGATTCTGTGATCTCTAGAAATTACTCTTTTTTCACCTATACCCTCTTTCCACCAAGAAAATATTCCCAGGCTGAGGAATCATTGCTGCCTCTGGAGCTGCTGATAACGCATCAAACAATAAGAAAGGAAAGACCGTATTACAGGTATGCAGCAGCATCAGTTTAAATAATGGATCTTTAAACAAAAGGGTCAAGGTTCCCATAGCATTATGAATTGTGAAGTAAATAGCTCTTCACCAGAGAGGTGACTTGTTCGTTTCCAAGCATCTAGGTTTTTATACCAATGATTGTAAACTAGGTTAATTGTCTTCCCTGATTTCATATGCTTTAATTGTAGAAAAGATTCACACCAGCATTGAATATCATCCTCCAACTAAGTCCAATTCTGGAGCTGCAGAGGCAACCCGATAGGGGCCATGGAGGAAGCATAAATGAGTAAAGGGCAAGGGACTGTGAAACCTGAAGAGAGCATATCTTTCCAAGCTCCAGATGACTATTGTTCTGTGGGGTTTCTGAGTTTCATGTGAAATCATGTGTTTTTTAAACAGTTACTTAAATGTCTTTAAACTACTGTGTAGAGGAAACTAAATATGTCTACAGGTCATGGAATTAAACAAATTTTTTTATTTGTTATTTAAAAATTTTTTTTTGGTAATGGAGTTTTTGAACTCCACCAACTCAAAGATTTGTTAAATTCAGCCAGTCAACTTTAAGACAGAATGATATGTGGATATTCTTTAGTCAACTACAATTTAAGAATATTCAAACAAAAACAGGCTAGCTTCATGAGAATTTTTCTTGCAGTATGTTGAACTATTGGTCACTATTATAATAAAACTTATATATCTGCAGGCCATTCATTTTGTAACTTTTAAAAAATAATGTAATCAGATTATTTTTAAGATCATCCAGAAACACCTCTAGTTTTAAATGATGGACTTTGATGTTACATACAAGACAAGGTTGGGTAGGGACCTAAACATGCACATTAATAGTAATTACTAATAAGTGGAGGTATAATGTTAGAGTTAAGAGTGAGGATTAGGAGCCATGCTGCCTAAGTTCAAATCCTGGCTCTCCTATTTACCATTACATGACCTCTGACAAATTCTTAACCTTAGTTTCCTCCCCTGTAAAATAAGGATAATAACAGGATTTCCCCCCATAGAGCTGTTTGGTTATTGAGTTAATACATGTAAAGCTCTTAAAATAATGCTAGCATGCAATAAGTATTAAATGTATTATTATTATGATTATTTTCTAATTCTTTTAAATCCACAGGTTCCAGTTCAGTTCAATAAGTACTGATAACTTGCATCTTGCTGTGGAAATGAGTAAGGCACATACTTGCCCTCTAAGAGTTTATAGTAGGAGGAGGTGGATAAACAGAAAGTAAACAGGTGGGTTCAGTAAAATATGGTGTGTGTTATGGAATATGTGTGGGTTATTAATACGGAATAGAGAAAGGATACATAATTTTCCTATAATGGTTGGAGAAGCCTTTAGTAAAATATTTTGTTTAAGCTGAGTTTTAAAGGAGGAGCTAGGCAGATGAAAAAGGAAGGAGTTGGAGAGAACTCATTCCATCAGAGGGAATAGCATGAGCAAAATAATGGAAACATCATAGAAAGGTATGTGAGAAGATCCACAGTGTTCAGTGTTACTAAAGCATATGCAGCATAAAGTTTGGGTAGGGAGCAATAAGAGATGAAGATGGAGCATGGGTAAGGACCAGTTTGTCTTGTAGGCAATGGAGAAATAATAATGAGTTTTAAGTAGGGGAGTGTCATGCTCAGATTTGCATTTTAGGAAGAGCACTCTGGCAGGACTGTGGAAGTTGGATTTATGGGGCTAGGATTGGCGGTGAATTGTCTAGGGGACAAATGATGAGGGCCTGGTCATAGGAATGATAGTAAGGTATCTGAGATCACCTAATTTCTTATGTCTGCCCTATGTTTGAAGTCAGAAATTCAGAGGAAAGGTACCAGAGAAATACTGGAATCATGAGTGTTACCTATAGACAAAAACCACTAGAAGGGATGAAATCACCCAGAGAAACATGTAAAAGATCTGTGAGCTGAACACTAAACTTGTAGGGACATCGTGTGTGTGTGTGTATGTGTGTGTGTGTGTGTGTATAAAAATAACATTTTTGGCTGAGCAGTTAGTTGCAGACATCATGATACTTCATTCCTAGATACTTTAGCTTGCGTTTCCCTAAGAACATGGACATTCTCCTTCAAAACCACAATCACAGTCAGAAAATCTGTCCTTGATATATTATCTAATATACTGTTCATATTCAAATTTTCCAATTGTTTCAATAATATTCTTTATAGTGGCTCTCTCCTAACTTTACCCCCTCTACATTGCATTTAGCTGTCATGTCTCTTTAGTCTTCTTTAATTCAGAACAATTCCCCAGCCTCCCCTCCTTCCTCCATATACCACCCTATTATTAACATCTTATGTTGGTGTAGTGCTCTTGTTACAATTGATGAAAACTTATTTTATAATTGTACTATTAACTATAGTCCATAGTTTAACTTAGGGCTCACTGTTTGTGCCCTTCCATTGTTTTTTTGTTTGTTTGTTTGTTTTTCTGTGTGTGTGAAAGGCATGGATGGATTTTATTTAATACCCTATATCTACAATTTAATTTGAAGTAAAATATAAGCAACACATAAAAATGCCTATTTCTGCTACCATGTAATATAACTTCCATTGTTTTATTATTATTATCCTTTTTTTTTTTTTTCAGGGGAAAGCGTGAACGCAGTCCCCCACTACCACAAATTATGCAGTCGAGTTACCCACATTTGGGGAAATCGCAGGGGTTAGCACACCTGGAGTGCAATGGATAAGCCTCGCCCTGGGAAAACCACCTTCATGATCATGGTATCTCCCCTGCCAGGTAAGTATTATTATCATTATTTTTAAAGAAGCTTTAGAATACATGAATCTTACATTGAAAATATAGGGGATTCCTATATACCTCACCCCTTTCCCCATTTTTAAAAATTTTTTATTCTTGTTACATACATACAGCCTAAAATTTCCCCTTTTAACCACATTCAAATATTCAGTGCTGTTAATTACATTCACAATGTTGTGCTACCATCACCACCATCCATTGCCTTTTTATATATTTACTTGCCTTTGTTCACATTTATATTTTGAAGATCCCAGGCCAGTTGTTTTGGAGAACATTTCTCAGTTTGGGTTTGTCTGAGTGTTCCTCCATGATCCTCCTACCTTCAGTCTTTCCTCTTGCCAGCTCACGTTCTACACTGTTATCAGAATTAGTTTATTAAAGCAAAAATATGATCTTGCTGGTCCCTTGTTTAAAAGTATTCCTTATTACTCACTAGACAAAACCCAAAATCATTAGTATGCTCTTCAAAGATTTTCACCACTTAGCCCAAATTGGCCCTTTGCACATTCATATTTCCTTGTGACTAGCAGTTTGTGCTTCAGGTGTACAAAACACCAAATACTTTGTATAGTGTCTGCAGTGTTACCAGCCCTGCACCCCACCCCCTTCTGGGTATCCTCCTCCAGGTCAATATATACCTAGCCTTCCAGATTCTATGACTTTCTCTCACAGATATTTGTTGAGTGTTTATAATCTAGGGTGCTGGGATATAATTTGTCCTTTGGAATTTATAGTGACTGAAATGTCATCTCTTGGGTGCTTCTATAACACTTAATACAAATGTTATTACACTGTAAGTTTTGTTTATGTGTTAGTCACCCTGCTAGGCTGTGAGATTTTCAAAAGTAGAATAAATTTTATTTATCTCTGCTTCCCTAGCAGTACTTAGAGCAGGGGTTCTTAACCTTTTTTGTTCCACTGACCTCTTTGCCAGTCAGGTGAAAACCACAAACCCCTTACTAAATTCATACTATACTGTGTATTATTTAATAAATATATCACACCTGCACCAACACGTTCCCACAAGAATAATGTTTTTTTGAATTTCAATTCAAGCACATGGACCCCTGGTTAAGAAACCCTGACTTAGAGCATAGCAGACAACTAAACAATGTTTCCTTCAATTAATGAATGAAAGAAATAATTCTAATTCTTGCTAAGTGTTAGCTAGCAAGTGTTCTCTCTTTTAATCCAATTAAATTCTAGGAAATTTCTTGGTCAGGGAGGTTTAAAAAATTTTTTTTTTATTTTTAATTTTTAAAGAAGCTTTAGATTACATAAATGTTACATAAAAAAATATAGCGGATTCCCATTTGAACCCTCAGGGAGGTTTTTTAGCTTTAACTAAACTACACTTCCCACCATCAAAGGATGGTGCAAAACTATTTTCTTCAGGAAGATGCAATAAGCAATAAAGTAAGAATTAACATCAATTAGCAGGAGTTGGCACTGATGCTTCTATTAAAACCCCACTCATGCAAATATACAACTCTAATTAAAAAACAACCAACAAAACACAACCTACCTAGTTATATGAAATGTGCTTTGGTCAGGGGTGCTTTCAAAGTTGTGGCAGCAATGGAATTGACAACTGCATTTCACTGCCATCTTCCTAAAATATATTTTTCTGGTCCCTTACACTCCTCCCACCAACAGCCTTCAATCAATTCATCAGTTTCCATTGCTAGTTCAATTAATTCCTACTTGAATACATTACATTACTTTTTGGTTTGTTTATTTGTATACCACCCTATTATTAACACCTTGCATTGGTGTATTTGTTACAATTGATGAAAGGATCTTTTAATAATTGTACTATTAATTATAGTCCATGGTTTAACTTAGGGTTCACTGTTGGTGTTATGCTGCTCTAGTACCATATATACTACCTAATATTTCCCCTTTATTACATTTATTTTTATATTTTATGCTATGTAGAACTGTTTTTCTAGTTCCTGTCTTGTTTCTCTAAAGAAATTTCAGCATCCTAAAGCCTCAACCAGCACAGTATTAGGCACACAGTAGACGGCACAGTTTTTAAATTGACAGAACATTGAAAGATAGTAAGTAGTAACACGGTAATACTCCCTGTCAAGAAATGTAGCTTCTCAAATTTTAATGTGCAGAAGCAGCATTGGAGGGATCTTATTAACGATGTATATTCTGATTTAGTAGGCCTGGCTGGGGCCCGATAACTTGCATTTTAACAAGCGTCCCAGTAATGCTGCTGCTGGTCAGTGGACCACACTTTGAGTAGCAGTGATGTAAAGGAATGTGCAAAAGGAAGGCAGATGCTTGGCTCCAAAAGATATTTTGCTAAGTGTTAACTAAATAGCAGAAACATGGTTAGGATGGAGCTAGGCTGAGCACTTCTTCCCCAGGCTCAAACCTCCCCTTCCCTGTTTCGTCTCCCCTCCGAGTCCAGCCAAAGTCCCCACCTCCTTAAGCCACAAGAACACAAGCAGGAAAAACCGTCAGCTGAGGAAGACGCGAACCCAAGTAACAAGGGAAGAATCTCCGCGCACTTACTGTTCCAAGAGCCTGGGGATTAGATGGAATCCGGGTAGTGGCCTCTCGCACGCCGCAAAGAAAAATTCAAAATTAAATCCTTGTCATGGAGGGACCAATCGTAGTCATGGTCTTGCTACGATTTCCATTCCTGGTAGGGTAGCGGTAAAGCCTGGCTTGTGATTGGCTAAGAGAGAAAAACGCTCCAGCCAATCACAACTGAAGCGCTTCTGGTATGAATAAGGATAAAACAGGAGGGAAGGAGGAGGGAAGCTGAAGAGGAAAGGAGGTGTGTCCATGTCCCTTAAGTCGCCTGTGGAAGCTTTTGTGTAATTGGTTGCTGCTTCTTCTGATTGCGCCAGTCATAAACTCTTCTCTGCGGAGCCCGGACTATGAAATTGAAAGTAGAGATGAGGAACAGCCAATGAAGAAAAAAATGTGTATGCCAGCCAATCCTCCTGCGGCGTTTTGTGTCTTTGCCCAACAGGAAAATGTGTTTCAAGCGAAGGGCATTACCCAGTCTCCAATGGGCGGGCGACGGTGAAACGGGGGAGCCAATGAGTGCAAGACATTGAGTGACAGCTGTCCAATAGGAACCCTCAGTGCTGGTACGGTTTGCGGCTTAAGCGCCGCCGCGGTCTGAAGAATGTCAACTATTCAACATGGAGGCGGAGGTCGATAAGCTGGAACTGATGGTGAGTGCAAAGAGAAGGAGATCTACTGGGGAGTTTATTTTTCCCCTACTGCTTCGCAGGTGGGACGCAATTTGGAGTCGCCGGAAGCTCTGGGCGGCGGAGGCTGGACCAGACTTGAGTTCCCTCCTCCTGCACCACCGCCTGGTGTCTTTTTACCGCCGCGGGGGAAGGGGTTACATCCGGGAAACTCGTGAGGGAAATGGCGGGAGATGGTGAGGGTGCCCGGCCTTTGGAATTCCTTGTTCTTTGCCCTTATCTTTCTGCCTCTCTAGGAACTGTTGCTGGTGCAGACATAGTTCTGTGTATTTCCACCAAAAGATATCAACTGGAACGGTCCCTAAACGCCCCCAAGAAGGGGGACAGGTCATTCACCCTCCAAAAAAAGGGAATGGAGGGTGCGGCGGGAATGGATCGTGGTGGGGATATCCCTGCAGGGCTGAGCTGTTCACGCAGTCGAAGGCGGGCTGAGAAAGTCTGAAAAAGGATGCTTGACTTGCGGGCACAACTTACGAGCAGTAAAGGAAGCCCCTGGACCCGTTTCTGTTTATGCCGGAGGTGGGCAAGCCTTGGGTGAGGGCGGAGTATGAACGATGGGGATCTGGACCATGAGCTTCCCTGGACCGCGGTCAGGATTGGGACCAGGAAGGTGCACAGCTTTAGAGTTGCCTAGTTTCGTTCATCTGTGAATGTAGGTGACCGGAGCAAATTGGAAAAGATTCTGCAGCTGGCGAGTTTGGCCTCCAAGCTGGATGGGCTGACCTTCTAGTTCTCTCGTATGGATTCTTTCTTTCACTAGTCCTCTTTATCCCCTCCCTCTCATCCCTAGACTACCAGTTTGATCGCCCGCGCTTTTCCCTTCACCCCAGTTCCCTGGTTCGGTCTTCAGTCCTCCTTTTTCTTCTGGATTAGCCAAGCTTCCCTAAAAAACATTGAAATTGGAGGAAAGCACCCGTTTTTGAGCTCCTGTCGTTTTTGTTAAAAAAAAAAAAAAGATTAAGTAAAAGAGCAAAAAACTAATTTCTTCTCCCATCTGCATTCCGGGTCCACCCATAGCCACCCCTTCTCTCCATCCGGTTGCCTGGCATTACTCATTAGGTATCATTTGTGCCTAGGCTTTTTTGACCTCTGCCTTGGAAAGGACATGTGTTGATCCTGGAAGAAACTTGAGTACCACCTTTACCCTTTTCCTCCCCAGAAAATGAAAGGCCTTGATATACCTTATTTCCTTCGATGTATTGATGAATTGGACTGCCTTTCATATAAAAATTTGACTTGAAAGCTTTCACTTGCTCCTAACATATTTTTTATTTTTTTGGAGGTACCGGGGATTGAACCCAGGACCTCTTGAAGCAGGCGCTCAACCACTGAGCTGCATCCACTCCCCCATATTTTGTATTTTAACTTAAGTTGGGAGTGGGAAGGAGAAGTGGGGACAGGAGAGGGAAGAGAAATGATAGGGAAGAAAGAAGAATTTTCTGCAGCTTTCCAAACCTGTAATAGCGAACTTTTAGAAGTTTTATTTTTAACATTAACTGCCTTTTTTAAAAAAACAAAAACAAGTGAACAATCCAAAAACATGTTAAGTATTGTAGTTTGAGTCCATCAAGAGGCGTAAATGTTAAGACTATCTTGCCCCTCTCCCATCTGCGTTCTCCCTTCAAATAGATATTTCTGCTTAATTTTAAGTTGCTAATGATGCTAATAATGTTTAACACTTTATTTTGAATAATTTCAAATGCTAGTTATGCTTTTACCAGTTTTTAGAACTTATTTGTTTATTTCTAATCATGACTTGAATTTTCAGACTACAGGAAAAGAAAAAATATTACCATTTTTTTTCTTAGTGTAAAAGCAATGCTTGTCATCTGAGTTTCATTTCTTTGAAAATGATACAGATGCTTGAGTTTAATTAATTTTATTTCAAGCAAATATTTTTTTAAGAGCCAGCTCCCTGCCAGTCACTGTGTTGGGAATTGGAGACTCAAGGATGGATGAGCATACCAGGGTCTCCTTGGAGGGGACTGGTGGCCTTGCACTGCTTACAGGCTGCAAGGGAGATGGGTGTGAGGGGCTCTGGGAACATAGGTGAGGGTTGTTGGAGGAAGGCCAAATTTAAGGGTCTTGAAGGAAGATTCTGGTCAGAAGGTAGAGAAGGGCAGACATTTCCAGCATGGTGACTTTGTGTGCAAAGGCAAGGGTTTATGGGGAGAGCAGGCTCTGCGTTTGGCCTCCAGAGACCAGCACTGTGTGGAGGGTGGGGTGCCAGCAGGTAAGTGCAGCAACCAGAAAGGAAGCTGAGGCTTTTCCTTCTCTTGTTACTACAGGAGGGGCTGGCTGGCCTAGGTAACCACAGGCTGTACAGTTTGGTTGTGGGGAGACTGTTCTTTGTCCAAGCATTTTTCTCCATCTTTGCTTCTGAATTTAAGGGAAAATTATAATAAACTGGAAATTGACCTCAGAAAAGTGGAAGTTAACTTGATATCTCAACGGATCTTTTACATGATTTGTAAGTTTTTCAAATATTGCCTAGAAACCAAGGAACTATATAATACTATTTTGTGCCTTTGGTGAAAATGCAACACAGATTTACGCAGATTTTAAACATTTAGTCATGATAGTCATGGAAGACTTTAAAAAAAAATTCAAGTATATCTTTTTGAATCTATATGTATTTCTTTTTTATGCAGTTTTCTTTTTCTCTGTCACTTTTATCACTGTCTCCCCATTTCAAACCCTCTATCTTCCGCTCTTCTTTTCCTACATCTATAAAACCTTCTTCAATCTGTACTCCTTCATCTGTTCATTAACTCTCCATATTTACTCTTACTATTTCAATTTCCTGAATAGAATTTTTTTTACTTTAATCTTTCTCTGACAAAGAATCCCTAAATCAAGATTCATTTTTACTTACATGGCCTTATGTTGATTTTTCCCCCTCTTTTTGGGTTAATGGGAGATGGAAAAACCTAATATGATTTTTTCTGTTTTAACATACTTACTCTATGCAGTAAGGCTTGAGAGCTTGTAAGTTTTTTTCTGCTCTCAAGTTGGCTATTTAATTTTGAGGCAAAAGTTAAGTTTTCTGGCCTTTGCAATAGAGTCAGTATTCTTAGAGGACTTCTTTAGATGGAACACATTTTATTTTAAGGGGAAAATGATTAAGCAAATATGTTGTAAAAAGTAGGTTTTAGAAAATTATGAGGTAGTCAGACTAAAACTTTTAGATGTTTGAATGATAACGTTTTTGATACTTTTGGAAGAAAGGAAGAAAAGAGAGCAGGTATTTTCCTTTCTTAAAACTTTGGCAAATAAACTAGTGGTACCTTTTTTTTTTTTTCCTTTTCAAGTCTTTAATCATTAATCATTTGGGTTTAAAAATGTGTTTGAACTTTTACTTTGGCTTTTAATATTACTACTTTGTTTCCATTGGATCGTAAAAGATGATGCAGCTCACTTTTCAGAAGATTTGTCACGTACTCTTAAGAGAACATTTAGAAATAAATGTTAGATTTGTGAACTGGTTTAGTTTCTAACATTCTAAAAGTAAATTATTTTCTATGCAATCTTCTGACTTTTGGTTTTACAGTACTTAAAGGATTTTCTGAGGAACCAATATTGAATATTTAATATATGAAAAGAGAATGTATCCTATTTAACTTTGAAAAGAATGTATTTATCCTAAGACAGCCTGATCCTGTTGATTATTTCAAAAATATTTCATGTATTTCTTGTTTGTATGAACTTTCAGTCCAGAAAGTTAAACGGTTGTCTTTATTTCTTTATTTTTTAACATTTGTCTTTTAAACACTCAGTGTTCAAGCTATCCTGAATTTGGTTCATTTCTTTTTTTTTTTTT